>KK120695.1:147465-185233 GCA_000611955.2 Stegodyphus mimosarum | reverse complement strand
AGGTTACTTTAATACTTTTTAACAAAGTATGTCAACTTATTAAATTTGTTGATCAGTTAATATCGCGGAAATGATTGATTAATCTCTAACATGTTGGCCTCAGGAAGCATAAAGAAAAGAAAAGAAAAAAGAAGATGGATCATTGGAATAAAAAAGAAGTCATAAATTGGTATCGTTCAGAAAGCTGAAGCTTTAAGAATATGCTCCGCCGTTTATTCACTTTTTACATGCTTCAGTGTCTCTAAATTAACTCGGAAGAAGCATTTAAAGTGCTTTTTCTTTATTTCAAAAGGACATGATATACTAATCTCAACTTAAACGAAAGTTATTAAATTCTAGCAGGTATATTTACCATTTGTGTGTCTGCATATAAAGTTAGTAACATTCTTTTATACAAAGCCTGTCAAATAGTAATACGTAAAGTAACAACACCTCGAGAATTTTGAAGCGGGTTTTTAAATTCTAGAATCTGTAAGAACATTAATAAAGGAAAAATAATAACTTTAAACTTCGATGCTTTGATGCTTTTTGCGTTCTTTTTTTTTTCAGGAATTTATCCTGCTCTTACGAGAGCTTATCACTGAATCCCACTAGGAGCCTCATATCTAACGGCTCTTTATAATTGTTTCACCACAAAGATGTGAACACTTGAGATTAATAAAATGAGACACCTTCTCACTGCAGACTCAATGGCGGGCGAGAGTGCGATGAGCTGACGTCCAATCGTGAGAGAGGAAAGAGTCATGTGAATCCTACTATGCAGTCATCAAAAGTAGTAAAGTCCTGAGTATGCTTTTAAGAGTAATACAAATAATATATGAAAATAATGTAGAAAATAAAGGCATTATCAGAAAAAAACACTGCTCGAAAAAAATGGGACAGTTCTATATCTCCCGTTCTACTAGGCCGATTGACGAAATCCAAATTCGTTTTCCATGTCTCGAAAGCACGACTTAGAATTTATATTAGATTTATGTATAGCTTTGTTCTAATGTAGGTATTTTGACCCAAAATGGGACTTTTTCGGAAATGACATACCAATTTTTTTCCATATTTCGATTCTACGACTCAAATTATGCCTAAATATTAAATTTTGTAAAATTTGGTACGAAATCTACGGACAAATTCAAAAATTTATCTTCGCTAATTTTTTTTTTCAGTTTGAGCCAAAAAATTCGCTTGACGAACTTCTTAATATATGGCAACCTGTTTCCCTTTCCCTTCCATTGTGTAGGTCGGAAAAAAAGTCACATCCTTCCTATCTTTTTACATTGTGGATGAGCGGAAAAAAAGTCACATCCTTCCTATCTTTTTACATTGTGGATGAGCGGAAAAAAAGTCACATCGTTCTTACTTCAAATAGCTTTAACAAAGTACGTAAACCACATATTCGTTATTATCGCTTTCAACAAATATGCCAAATTTCAAAACGCGTCAATATGTAAATTCACGTATATCTTCGAAAATTTTGAATCAAAAGCTCTAATTCTTTTGCAGCTATGTTTAGAAATGCATGTACTTTCAGATGATTGTAAAAATGTTACAGGTTACAATTCAAAATATTTTTTGAAAAATTTATAAAAATTATTTAAAAATACAAATTTCAAAAATTAATCATAAAAAATGGACGAATTTTATTTGGAATGAACATAAATTTGTAACTGTGTAGGAGGGAATCATATAAGTTCATAAAAAAGAGATATTAATAAATACATACCAAATTGAATTAACATTGAGGAGCTAAAATTTTGAGAACTAATTTTTTAAAAACTATTCGAACGATTTTTTCAAAACTTGGGAGTTTGACGTAATTTGAGTCGTAGAATCGAAATATGGAAAAAATTTGGCATGTCATTTCAGAAAAAGACCGATTTTGCGTCAAAATGCCTATGTTTGAACAATGCTATATATGAATTTTACACATATCCTAAGTCGCACTTTCGTGAAATGAAAAACGCAGTTTGAATTTCGTCAATCGGACCAGTAGAACGGGAGACATAGAACTGTACCATTTTTTACAATATTTACAAACCTCAAGATGTGAAGTAAAACCAATTGTTAGCATCTTAAAATTGAGCACTGGGTCAGTCAGCATAGTGACATTGGTCACATGGGTAGCAGTCCTGTTTCCAACACTTACGTTGTAACACTTACGTTTATTTTATTTTAAAACTTTACTATCATCCCTTATTTTCCACTTCCGGCCAAAATAAGCGCGTGACTATGTTTATGCAAACTGTACTTGCTAATGCTTAAGTATTTAAGTTGTGACTTTTTGCCAAGAGCAGAGTAGAAGGGGAGAGAGTAAGCCGTCTTGCCACTAGACTTCACGCGAGCTTGCTGTTCGCCATTAAGGCCAGAGGTTTTAGTCCTCTCGAAAGCTAAAGACGTATTGTAGTTTTCCGCAGTTTGCTCACTATATAAGTAGTAATTTTAAAGGCCAGTCTTAGTGTTAGTCATCTGTGTAAAATATTAAAAGTTAGCTCTTATTTAAATTTTAGTTCGTTAGTAGTTTTATATTTTTGCGTTCAGACGACAAGTGGTTGGTCTTTGTATTCCGAACTGCGGGAGCGCCTGTGATATCATGGAAAATAAAGGGTAATTTAACCCTTCTCATTTTGTCGCCTTTGCTACATTCCATAGGACATAGTTTGTAATCAAACTCACTGTCTAGTCAGGAACACATAATGTTCGCCAAGCAGATGAGAAGAAAATACAAGTCCTGATAACGTTGCTGCAGGTAAATAAGCTATAGATTTCATGATCGCATATTTTTTGCAGAACATATACACGCAGTATGTTAAAATGTTCAGAATGTAATTACTCCAATTCAGAGATACTGAATAACAAAGAGCTTCAACAAAGGGGAAGTCAATTTGAGTATAATACTGCTAGTATGCGGGCTGGGCGGAACGCTGTCTGATGATTGACTGGTACGCTCAGCTGATGTCTTGGCTCTGCATTTAAAAAATTCGAATTCTTTTAATTCTACTAGTCTAAAACTGCCAGATGTAATTAAAGTAGTACTATATATCAATCTCACTTCTACGTCACAAATATTACATTAACCCTGCCCCCTTTACTCTTGATCCCCAATATAAACTAAGTGGACAATGTGTTAATCGGTTCTTTGTAGATTTCTTAATCTTTATAGTTTATATATAGTATGTCTTACTTTTACAGTTTTTTCAACACTTAAGTGTTAATGCGAGCAAGGATTTATAATTGCGCCCTAAATTAATAATTTAGGATTGTATCTCCTTTGTTATAATTTACCTGGCTGGTCTAAGCTCTTGTGTTGCTGCTCAGGAGTATGTAGACTGCTGTTGTTATCGCAGGTTGTAAAACACTGAAAAAATATTTATTAATATTTTATTTAAATTTTTTAAAATTATTCTAATTTTTTATTTCATTCCTTAAGATTCTAAAGCTGTAATTTTTATCGTAAACATTGTTTGAAAGATTTTTAAGTATTAATTACAATTATTTTAAATTTTTAAATTCCCAGTTTCATGAGAATTTGTTTGGAACTGATATTGAAGCTATATATGAGTGCGAAGTTAAAGTTGTCAATCAAGGAAAAGAATTCATCATTTCAGTTATTGAAAATTTTTTGTTTATGTTGTTCATTAAATGAACTTGCATATTGAACAGTACTAGATTTATAAAGTATTTTCTCCATCTTTTCAGCATGGCTTCGTGGTGCAACGATTACCACACTCGACGCGTATTCCAGAGTTCCGGAGAGAGCGTTGCCCATTTATTCAGTTTCCTGCTTCAAATATTTTAATGACAGTTACACCGGTAAACCAGGACTCTATTACTGGCGTACTCAGGGATCGCCCTACCTAGAATATCATCCTGGTCCTCAGAGGCAATCCTCGGGGCCGCGATCCAACCGGTGAAGCCGACGAGCCCCACTAAATCGGGATGCAACGTCATGCGGCATCACCCGACTCCACCAATAGGGGCGTTTCCCCTCGGACGACCAACGAAACCTAACAATATAGCCCCACCACACACAGAGGAACAGACACGACAGTACCAGTACGGTCCCTGCCAAGCCTGAACCAACCTAAGAATAAACTCGGGCTCTAGTCCTGGAAAGTCAAATTATATACCTCCGTGGTTGAGACTGCCTAAGTACAGATCGTAGCCAGTACTTCCGAGGAATTATCCTTAATTAACCCTACGGGGGGATATTTTAATGACATGACGTTGGCGTCCGAAGTAAAAGGTGGGTGAGGATGATTATTCACCAACAGGATTTGGTGACTGGGTACCCAATCTCCAGTCGCCCTTTAAAAGGGGGGGAGTATATAAAGTATTTTCTACCTCTTTCCAGCATGCCTTTGTGGTGTAACTGTTAGCACACTTTGCGCGTATTCGATACTTCGAGGTTCGAGTCCTGGCGAGGGCGTTACTCAGTTCTTCAGTTTCCTGCTTCAAAATGTCCTAAGGATTCTACAGAGTATCCTATACTAGTGGATAAGTTAGAGGAAAAACTTGTGTTTAGCACTTCCCATTCAGATGAATTTTTAAAATGTATTTTTTCTAATTAGTTAGAAACGGAATGTTTAAATTAAATAATATTTAGCTCTTTGCAAATGCGGTTTCAAACCATTCTGATGATTAGTTGAAAACGCATCATTATTTTCGGAAAAAGGAGACTAAAATAACTGCTAGATAATATCGTGAGTTGGCGAAATGATAATATTTTCAGAAAATCAAAAAAAAAAAAAATACGCTTAATTATAAAATAGTAATTGAAAATTTTAACATGCATTTACTTTACATTTGTAGACATTAAAAATATGAAAAAAACTGAGCTAAATTAGATTAAAATTTGTTGAGTTTAAGGGGAGGTGGACTTTAAAAATTAGTTTTTTAAGTTTTTGTGTTTTCAACAAGAAATTTTATACACACGCATATTATAACATAAGTTTATAAAATATATGTTCAAAAATTCAGTTTATTTTAAATTAAAAATTTGTAAAACAAATAATTAATTATTTTAATTAAAGATTTAAGAGGCTGCTTGTGCTCTGATTTTCAATATTTTTTCCTAATTTTTCCTTTTTTTTTTAATTTTTCCTCCAATTTTTAACTTCTTAATAACTTCACATCCAAAAAGGTATGCACAGATCTACTGTAACATATAACAAGATTATTTCTTCCGAATGTCATTCATTTTTAACTAAAAATGTGTCGCATGGAGCATTTTCAAAGCATACGAACTGCGAAAAAATTTCTTTTGAAAAAATCGCATTTAAAGTCTTTCTGCAAACTTACCTTTAATACATGGTCATGAGAAACAGCAAATTAAATACGAATTTGTAAACACTAGATAACATTTTCGTATCATTTAACTATTTTTAATTTCATAATATTAAATATGACAAAAAGTAAACATATCGCAAATTGGTATGTGATTCGAAGTTATAGATAGAAACAATTTACGCTTTATATCCAATGAAACGTTTAAAATTCCCCCGCACTGTATATTTTACCTTCATTTGTTACATTTACATTATCTTTTAATGTTTTACAATGTTTATTACTATTTCTGTTTTTTTTCTTCCTTCTTTCTTCTCTTTTTACTTTGGTTTAGGCGTCGTTGATCACGCCTTTTGCAACGAGTAGGGAAAACGAATGTGTTTCCTCCTGTTTTACGCGTATAGCATTTTGCATAACCAAAGTTAAATTAGTAGTTGTCAATATTGACATTTCTAGCCCTTTTTTAGAAACAAACACTTATAAATTATAACTTATAAATAACTTATAAATAATATAAATTATAACACCAGTAAATAACTGTTGAAATACATTTTTTAAAATTTTCTCCAAAATTTAAAGGACAAAGTTTACGTTGTTTACACATTTTAAATGCTTGTAACTTCTTTAAATATTAGACTATTTGAACTCGGTTTTATGCATATAATGTAGTAATACTACAGATAATCCCTTAGCAAGGGAAAAATTTTGCGGCTGTCTACCTAGAGGAAATACGTCATCGAATGATAACTATTGCCCGCCATACCACAACAAGCTGTTTCTCCCTTTTTGGCGTCAAGGCTGTATATGGAACCATCAGCGTGAAAAAACAAATTCAACATTTTGGTTGATTTTTAGATATTTTAAAGTTCACCGTTCCCTTAACAATCAAAATGTATTCGGGCATTGTAAGAGATCATATTGAACATAGTTGGGAACACATTTAACATATTTTTACTGCATGCTGTTCAGAAGAGGTCCTTAGAAACAAATGTGTGTGCAAATGTCTCAGCCTTAATTTCCAAGGTAATAAAGTCTTTTGTTGTATCGGAAAAAATAAACTGCGGAAAAAAAAGGCACAGTTCTATATCTCCCGTTCTACTGGGCCGATTGACGAAAATCAAATTGCGTTTTTTATGCCTCGAAAGCGCGACATAGGATATATATTAGATTTATGGATATTGTTCGGAGAACAGCCTTGGCGCCAAAAAGGAAGAAACAGCTTGTTGTAGTATGGCAGGCAATAGTTGTCATTCGATGACGTACTTCCTCTAGGTAGACAGCCGCAATACTTTTCTCTTGCAAAGGGATTATCTGTAGTATTTAATATTAGTATTTATTATTGTAGTGTAGTAATTAAAGGGAGAAACATCTTATTGTGGTATCGCAGGCAATGGTTGTCATTCGAGGGCGTACTTCCTCTAGGTAGACAGCCATAATACTTTTCCCTTGCTAAGGGATTTTCTGTAGTATTACTTATTATCTGTAGTATTTATTATTAATATTTATTATTGTAGTATAGTAATTAGTATTTATTATTGTAGTATTTATTCTGTAGTATTTGATTATCTGTAGTATTTACTTCCGTTGGCATGATGAAATGTCGCCCATACCCTTAAAGAAGTCAAGTTGGCGCAATCAAGGCTGTTCTCCGAACAATATCCTAGATTTATATATATCATTGTTCTATTAGAGGTAATTTGACTCAAGATTAGACTTTTTCCGAAATGACATACCATTTTTTTCTCATATTTGGACTCAGCGACTCAAATTATGCCTAAATTGAAAATATTGTAAAATTTGATGCGAAATTTACAGAGAAATTTTAAAAAGTTAACTCGGGGCACTTTTTCACTTTGCGCCAAACATAATTCACTTGGCGAACTTCTTAATTTATAGCAACCTATTTTTAGTCTAAAGGGGCTTTATCCCTGAAAGACTATTGCTTTTGTTTTGAGATTTTGCGTCGAATCACTTTGAATGTTCGTCTATTTTTTCACCAAATATTATTATCTCCCTGTATTATATTTAAAGAAATTAAATTATGAAGAATCTGCGTAAATATACGTATGTTTCTTGCATTGCGATAAAACAACAGTACCTAGAGCCATCCAATTTTGAATAACGTAATCCTCCTGCGAATAGGGGCATCTGGAAGCCCAAATTTGAAATTTGGAATCTGTTTTATGATCGATTTCATATTTTGCAAAACTTTAATGAATTTTCGATTAACAAACTCGAGGATTTCAAAGCGAGCAATGGCAACGTTGTACAGAAAAAGCATTTTTATCTCCAACGCGTGAGACTGTGTATGGGAAATTGTAAAGATATGCTCAGTTTAAAATTATTTTGCGATATTGCTCTTGAATTGAATTTCATGGTTTAAGTGCGAAGAACATGATATTTAATAAATAAAGGTAGACTATAAAACGTTAAATAATGCCCCTTAGGACGTAATTTCAAATTTGAAATCTTTGAGATTTATTTTTTAATTATTGTTTTTTTTCCCTTTTCCTTTTATTTTTTTTACTGTAGACGATCGTAACAAAGGTCACGTACATTACTCTCAAATAATTTTAAAAAGTTCGTAAACCACATTTATTGGCGTTATTATTGTTAGTAAAGAAAATGCTAAATTTCAAAATCGCGCCAATATGTCAATTCATGTATATCTTAGGAAATATTGTCTAAAAAATTCTACTTTCTGCATATGAGCTTAGAAATGTATCTACTTTAGATATGTTAAAAATTTTATAGCTTATAATACACAATTGTTTTCTAAAAATATATAAATGCATTTAAATATACAACTTTAAAAAATAAATCGTAAAATAGTTGCGAATTATTATTGGATTAAGACGAAATTTCGAGTTCCGGAAGAAGGAATGAAGAAAATTTATAAAAAAAGATATATTAATAAACATATATGAAATTCAATTAACGTAGAGGAGCTAAAATTTTGAGAGCTAATGTTTTAAAAACTACTTGTGCGGTTTTTAGAAGATTGGCATAATCTGAGTCGTAGAATCAAAATATGGAAAAAGAAATTGGCATGTTATTTCAGAATAGTCCGATTTTGTGTCAAAGTACCTACACTAAAACAATGCTATATATAAATTCAATATACATCCAAAGTTGCGCTTTCGAGGCATGAGAAACGCAAGTTGATTTTCTTTAATCGGCTTTGTAGAACAGAAGATACCGAACTGTTCCATTTTTTTGTACAGAGTATTTTATCCCATTTCTCTTGAACAGCTTGCCAAAGTCAAAGGCAGGTTGTAGGTCTATGTTTGGAAATCCGCCAAAAGCTCAAAAATCCATTGCTGATCCATCAGGAGATTTTGTATGGATATGAGTGAAGGGGATGGCTTAGATATTCGTTTCTTGGTCTATTTTTGTTTTCAGGAAATTAGCTGTGGGCTTTGACATGCTTGAAAGCTCCTTTGCTCTATTGGCACGACTTCGATTGCAAACAAAGAATTGAAACCGGCTAAGTAAGAAATCAGCACATTTAATTTTGAGTTTCAAGAGTTCCCTCAATCGCAACCTTCACATTATAAATCATATTTTGGATATATCCCCTAGTTATTTTCTAACTTATCGAATTTCATCTAACTTTTTTTCTGCTTGTATACAAGTTTCATATTGAGAATGGGTTGAATGGCATCACTCTCAGCAAATGGTCAGAGCTGAGAACCTGACTCCCTGGCTTTTTCTATTGGAGAAAAGAAAATGATGAAACATTTCATGCTTTTGAGAGAAAAAATTCCCTATTTGGGGTCAGAAAATTTGCGGCTGCCATCTTTCCAGACTTTAGAAATATTTCTTTGATGCTTTTGCTCACACGAAAACCATCATTTTCTAAATTTATGCCTTTCTTTACACTCGTTGTGCCTCTGAGAAGAATTCCCAACAGCTTTTGAATTCTGACTTACGAGGAAGGGTGTTTTGACTTACATTTCTTGGAAGAATTAATGTAGGTGCCTTTTGTACCTCACACATTTTCGTATTTCATGCGTGTCGAATGTTTTGTACTGTTTGCTTACCAAAATCCATTTGATATTTGTGAGAGACGAAAAGGTTTATGAGAAAGTTATACCAAAAGAATAATTTTAACTATGTAAGTATACTATGATTCTATATACTAATGAAACGATGTAAGTATACTATGATTCTATAAGTATACTATGATTCTATAAGTATACTATGATTCTATATACTAATGAAATGATGAAAGTATACTAATGAAATGATGCAAGTATACTATGATTCTATATACTAATGAAATGATGCAAGTATACTAATGAAATGATGCAAGTATACTATGATTCTATAAGTATACTATGATTCTATATACTAATGATTCTATAAGTATACTAATATTCTATATACTAATGATTCTATAAGTATACTAATATTCTATATACTAATGATTCTATAAGTATACTATGATGCTATATACTAATAAAACTATGTAAGTATACTATAATTCTCAAGAAACAGCTTTGATTACAGGCATTTATTCAAATACTATCAACGAAGTCTGTTTCATTTACAGGGACTGGATATATAATTTACTTTTGAAAACTATTTCATTTATATAAATTATAATAGAAGAGTTTTCAACAGAATTACTGAAATAAGTCTGTTAGCAAGTGGGCTTTTTCTTTGCAAAAATTCTTTTCTTCATCTAATTTCCTATAACATTTTTAATGAATATTTTGCCCATCAAAAGACTATATTTGCCCACCATCGGCCGAGCGGTGAATACTGGTAGTTCTGCTTAAGATTTTCCTCATGCGTAACGTATTAATACGAGCCCATTTCTCTTAGAAAGTTCTCGACGAAGGCATCCCTCCCTTCCGTGTAATGCCTTAAGATGGAACACGTAAATAATAATGATAATAGAGTATAATTATAAATTACGAAGGAAATTAAACATTTGTATTCTATAATGTTACTATAGATACTTATGGCAAAAAGTTGTGTTTTGACAGCAATACAAAAATTATATGCTAAGTTTTGAAATAATGTTAAGCAAGAAATTTTTTAATAAATTTCCCATACTGCTCTTCTGATATTTTTTAGCGGTGAAAAAAAGTATGTCTGTTTTTTTTTTTTTTGAAAACTTCAATTACATTTGTTGAAACATGGCATTTGTAGGAAACTTGTATGAATTTTGTTTGAAACTTGTTTGAAATGTTTGAAGTTAAAAACTTGTATGACAAAACACACAGTGGCATGGAAGAGCTTCATTGCATTTGCATTGGTGATTTAAACAAGGAAATTTATATGTTACACCTCAAGGCAGGGGATGAATTATATCAGAAAAAAAGCGTAACTTAATGTCACTACATTTCGTAAATAAATAAACATTTACTTCTTTTAAAAAGTTAGATTTGAAGTAGCATATGGAGGAAAAAATACAAGACAACAGTGCCTTAACATACAAGTGTTTGATAACATAGGATAAACATATTATCCTATGTTATCAAACTTTAAATAAAATAGGAAGCAACAGCTAACAGTCGGTTATTTTGTGACCTTATCAGAGAAGTACTTCAATGCAGGCATTTGTTAAAATAAAATAAAAATGACAAACCGGGAAACAAAAACATTTGACACTTCAGCTTAATACGTATGACGTCATGATTTAAATTTTATGTCGTATAACACCTTTTTCTCAATATCAATAAAAGAAATAGCGCAGCAATACCATATAGTGTCAACAAAAAAAGTACTTAGAAATTAAACTTACAACAAAAAAAAGTACTTACAAAAAAGTTGGCAACAGCAGCTATTTGTTTAAAATACCTATATTAACGGACAATTTCGATATACAATGAAGTCTCATGAAATCGCATGCTTTCTTCAACTTCAGTATATCACCTGAATATATAATATACTTAATTTTGGCAATGCTATTTTTATTAGCCCAAAGGGCGTTATCTCAGAAGGGGTATTAATTTCGTCTTGGCATTTTTCGTTGGTTCATCATAAGTTTCGGTTCAGTTTTTCAAATTGTGGCCACCAAACATTAGAGCCCTGTGTAATATTTAAATAAATTAAATAATGAAAAATCTGCCTAAATGTATATATATTTCTTGCATTGTGGTAAAACAACGGTACCTAGAGCCATCAAATTTTGATAAACATAATCGTTCACTGAATATGGGCTTTATTTGAAATTTTTTATGTTATCGATTTCATATTTTGTAACACTTTAATGAATTTTTGATTAAAGAATTCGAAGATTTAAACGTGAACAATGGCCAAACTGTACGAAAACAAAAAACATTTTTATCTCCAGCGCGAGAGTACGTATCGAAAATTCTAAAGATATGCTCATTTTAAAATTATTTTGCGATATTGCTGTTGAATTAAATTTTATGGTTTAAGGGCGAAGAACGTGATATATAATAAACAAAGGCAGCACACAAAACGTTAAAAATCACCCCTTTGGGCGTAATGCAAAATCTGAAAGCTTTGAGTTTTTTTTTAATAATATTTTGTAAAACTTGCGAATTTTTTATTAACAAACTCTACGATTTGAAAGCGCGCAGTGGTAACAACTTTTTAAATAAAGCACATTTTTATATCCAGGGTGAAAGACTGCTGCCAGTCGGAAAAAAAGAGGGCAAAAATTAGCGTTTTGAGAGTTTTAAATTAATATCTAGAATGATTAAAGTAGTAAGAAGATGAGAGTGGTCGAAATGGCTTCTTACCAATTTTCGGAATCCGGAGTAATATATTAAATCTTCGGCAAGGCTATTTTTATTTCATATTATGTGAAAAGTACGAATTTCTGATTAACAAACTCTTCGATTTGAAAGTGAGCAGTGGCAACACTTCGAAATAAAGCAGATTGTTATCTCCAGCAAGCGTGACTGTTGGCACTTGGAAAAATGTGTGAGAAAATTAACATTTTCAGAGTTTTTAATTATGTTGGCTTATTAAAGTCGCGCAGATGAGAATAGTAGAAATGGTTTGCCCCGAATGTTTGGAATCCGTGAATATCTCTCACGAAACACATCCCCCCGCCGTTTTCGAGGAGATGATGCCACAAACAAACAGACAGACGTGCACAGATTTTAATGGTGTAGATGTTTCATTTACTTAGACATAAAAAAATTCAAGTGCATAGTATAGTTCGACCGCTTTATCCGCGACCATGAGCGACACGCATGCGCCATTCGGACCGAATTATTCTCAAAATAGGGTGGAAGGATGGGGACTTTCTTTCCTTCCAGCATATCTCTTTCCGGAGAAGAGAAGACTGTCATGTGACCTTTCACGTCGCAGCAAGTAATAACACCCCTTTTGGACCAGTCTATGTGTTTTGGCAGAATGCCAGCCAAGGTTGCGTATGAGACGGTCGAACTATAACTGGATTATTCAGTTTGTTTAGGCATCCTACCATAGACATATTACATGTGCACGCTCTGTGCAAATATAGGTATAGAGGGCTTGTTTAGTTCATTGCATATGAAGAGAAAATTACCAAAATCGTTTATTTTATTATTTAACAAAATTTCAATGCTCTGTAAGACAGGAAATTTTTTAAATGAGAGTATCAAATCAATTATTATTTTAAATAAACTAGCTAATTTATCATTTTAATAATTTAACCGGGGAAGACACGCTTGGGTGTTTTGGCACCCTACGCTCAAACAAAAATCGCCGGCATTCTTCTTCCATAGTCCGAGACGGTTAGGTCCATCAGCAGCTGCCTCCAACATCAAGTTCTAAAAGTCTCGAATGAAAACTGCAAATTCCGAGCATTTATTATGGTTTAAAGAACAGTCTGGGGTGTGCCGACAGCCCACGCGCGCTTTCGTGTTGCTATTTTCCTGTGTGAGCCACGGCGTGTTCAAATCGCTCTGTTCGGTGTTGTTTTTCTCATTTGCTTCAAAAGTTCCTCAAACAAAGAAGTCAAAAGATTTAAGAAATTATTAGAGGAGGTTTCATCTCATGGCGATTCTATAGAATAGGAATTAGAAGACTCAGATAATGAAGATATATTTAGTGATCAACAGTCTAAATTAGAAGAAGAGTGCGACTCTTCAGAAGACATTCCTTGTGACCGAATTGAGTATTTTATAGTAAAAGATAAAATAACAAAAGGGCAGAAAGAACTCTTTCTAGTTTAAAGACGCATAGCGTCGCATAATATCATAAAAATTGCCAGGAAATACATATATATCTTAAGATGTGGCTTCCTCCATCGATGCATGGAACCTGGCTTTTGCACATTTAGTTCATCATTTGAAATCACGACTTAAACCGAGCACAATGAAGATTCTCTTGATGAACCACAAAGAAAATAAAATTATGTTAGTGGAGATGTTACATGGGGTCAAGGGGAAAGGACAGAAAATCAAAAACTGTATGTGTGAAGTGCAAAAATAATGTATGTCAAGAGCAGTGTGAAATAGAAGCTTCATGTATATAAACTGCAAAATATTTAATGCTTTTTGATCCTAACTGATTTGAAAATTAATTATATAACTCATTGTTAATTTAATAAATCTGCATAATTTGAATTATAATTGCATTCACAAATAAAAAACAAAAATTTCTCATAGAAATCAATGATTCATCTGTAAAAAATAAGCACTTTTGAATCAATCCCCCACAGCAAGATGATACAACAGGGAGTGTTCTCGAACATTCCAAGAGCCCAAGAACTCGAAATGGCACAGGAAAATTGCTAAGCTCTTCCTATTTCTTTTACATGCAAAAGTAATTCTTTTTGTCAGTGTTTTTTAATTAACAACAATAAAAAAATGAAGCGATGGTTTTCAGGTAAGAATTTAGTAAAATAAAACCCCTATTAAATCAAATAGTAAAGAAACAAAATTACACAAGAATAATTCTAGATTCCTAATAATTACAATTAAAATATTAAATCCTCTCGTCACGACATTCTCGAATTTCGCTACATAACATTTCATTGTTAGTTCCCAAATGCCACTTTCATGCAGCTTCATGGAAAAAAAATATTTCATAAATCATTCCAAAATAGAA
Organism: Stegodyphus mimosarum; assembly: GCA_000611955.2. Taxonomy (NCBI): domain Eukaryota; kingdom Metazoa; phylum Arthropoda; class Arachnida; order Araneae; family Eresidae; genus Stegodyphus; species Stegodyphus mimosarum. Next base: position 170,932 of record KK120695.1, on the reverse strand, counting down.
CATTCTGTTTCATGGAATCTGCTCAATAGAAGATCGTTTCACAGCTTGGTTCAAATGCAATTTTTAATCCATTAGTCAAATTTTACTACCTTGAAAGCTGCCAATAAAATTTGCTTGTAATCCTGTAAAACAGTCTTTCCTACAACCGTCAATTGTAGGCAGTGAAGTCATAAACTATTTAGAAATTCCTGAGCACCAGTGGTTATCTGAGCTAATGGAGTTGGCTCTATGTATCAACTAATCCCGCCATACGTGAACTTCAGATTTTTCAGCTGAAGAAAACCTGATTTTTAGCACTGTCGACTGTAAAAAAATGTCTCCGCTAACTCAGATAAAAACGCTACTTTGAAGAAACATAATGTTTAAAAAATTCTTGAAATGGAAACATTTTCAAAACTTGCATTTTAGGTTTGTTATTACAGAATTTAGTGTAGATAGAAAAAAAAAATTATAAATTTATTACAAAAACTGAAAGTCCAGACGTCACTAAAAAAAGCAGGCTATGATTCGATGTACAAAATAAAATTTCGCAAATGAATTGTAAGAATAAATCGTAAAGTGCCTTCGCATTTTACGGACCTAAAAATACTTAATGCATTTATTTTGCACTGATATTAAAATTGATGTATACAGTTGATAAATATGAAAAAAAACAAGAAATAAAATGAAAAAACTGCTTTGTAATTAAATTTATTTCTAAAAATGGTGAAAACAATTTTCTTCTACACTTCCTTGTACGGAATTATAAAATATACGCATTTTGCATTTCGTTTAAACTTACTACTTCTTCAATAGCGCAGAAACCACAATACAATAAATGCACTCTTTAAAGTTCAGTATGTTTGTTTACCATAGCGACACTCTGGCTCTAGGTTCACTTAATAGCGTTATATCTCATTCATTTTACAAATCAGAATGCAGAAAAATTATGTATATCATCTGAACAATTATCCAACGTTGCCACATGTTCTATTCAAATACTATGATAAATCGGAATCTGTGTATAAAAGAAATTAAACAAACAAACAAAAGAAGCAGTTTTCACAGACGATTCAGTATTTCTCATTCAGTTAATTCAGATCTCACTTAACAAAAATGCAAAAATACATAAAAACTCAAATATCTATATTAAAAACGACGAAGTAAATCTTAAACACTTATTTCCTCTAATAAATTCGAGAATGGATTAAGCATGATTTAATTCACAATAATATAGAAGGCCTTAACTTTGTTGTTGCGAAACTTAGTTTCTCTAGATTATCACAAATCCACTATTCTGCTAAGTTTCAAATCTAAACAGATATGGCCACTATGACCAAAACAATTAGGCTTTGCCGCACTTCAGCAACTTTTAAATTGTTGATAATTTTACAAATATTGCATACAGATTTACTAAAGGCATAAAAAGCTTAAGAAGATATGAACAACATAATTCAATCCTTTTTAAAGAAACAAATGCGCAATTTACAAACACATAAGAATAAGGAAACTGAGGTCACTGAGCCCAGTAACACAGTGGAGGTATAAATACGTATATTTACTATATACTTTTGGTGCAGCCGATTGCAATCAAAATAGAAGGTGCACATCTACGTGTTATAGCACATCTACGTGTATATGCAAAATTTTAACCTCTCTGATGCTACTCGTTTTTGAGGTATGCGTAAGAGCGCTCAGAGGCCACGAAAAAAATCTCTTCAGAATCCATTTCTAATCAGTTTTATAATTTTTTGACGAAAAAGAATAATTTATTCCGTCCTTAGGTTCAGATATCACGCAAAATATCGTTAAATTGCATTCGATAGCTGTCAAAATGGATATTTTCTTTGAAATATGATGTCCGATTTTTTTCACGATTACAATGCTTCGTTTTTACTTCGTGCAAGGAAGTAAAAATTATAACCAATATAAATAAATTCATACAAAAATTGGAATTTTTACTGTTTTGTAATACATGTATTTGTATATGCAAAAATATGAATGGAAAAAAATTAAAGTGATTTTTGAGACAACAAAAAGGATAGTTCAGTCAAATTCAAGGTGTGACTTGCATTTGATGTTTATAAATTTCCGTGAAAATTAAAAATGGTCATAATTTCTGCAGCAAAACACTAAAAAGAGAACTTAGGTGTATCTCTGATTACACTATCGTGATCAATATATGGCTCAAAATGGAACATTTTGATTTATAAATTAAATTCACAGCTATTGGTTTTAAACTGAAGATTGTTACATTGTATATATTTTTAATAATTTTGTTTTATGCTCATTTTGAAACAATGAATGGTAATCTCATTAACTTACACTTCTTGATTTCTGATTTTGATAAGAAATTTCATACTACTACTAATTTCCTACTATTAAAGTTCGAAAAATGTTTCAAGGAGTTAGAAAAATAGTACCGAAATCGCATAAAAAATTATTGTAACATGTTTCGTACTGGTTAATCCCAATGTTGTGCAAAATGTTTTTAATACGAAACAAAAAGAAGTATTTTAAACTCTGGTTTTTCTTAAATCATAACATCCATTCTGACATTGCTTGTAAGTCTGTATAACCATCAATGCTACAAGCTATTACTATTATTGTTCGCACATATAAATGATGTATGAATGTTTCTTGTACTTGTTCCTTACATTATACTAGTATACCGCTGATGGTTCCTTATATTATACTAGTGGAAGTACCCGATGAAAGTTAAGTTAGATTGAGAGTTATGCATCTGACAACAGGGAGAATGATACCACGATACCGCTGTAATCCTTTTCCAATAATGATGCACAAAATAAGATTCATAGTTATACATTCTTCGGACTAATGAGTTATGGAACTCACTTAAAAATTTCGATAGAAAAATAAACTAATTTTCTCTCATTATATCAGCAACTAAGATTTTCGTTTTTTCAATCAAATGGTCGTAAAAGCTCAAGTTCCATCCACTATTTCACTTATATTCAATTTTAATGGATTAAATGTGGCAAAAAGTTGATCATAATTGATCCGAAATCAGTAACGTGAACAAGCAAACAAACAGAAATTCGTTATATATATATATAGATTTTGTAAAACTTTGAAATTTTTGATTAACAAACTGTACGATTTGAAAAGCGAGTAGTAGGAACGCATTTCGAAATAAATATTTTTTATCTCCAACGCTCTAGACTGTTGGCACTCGGAAAAATGAGTGCGAAACTTAGCGCTTTCAGAGTTTTTAATTAATATTTCGGCTGATTAAAGTCGTACAAAGATGGGAATAGTCGAAATGCCTTCCCACAAATTTTTGGAATCGAGAATAATGTATTTAATGTTTCGCAATGCTATATGTATTTCATCGTAAAACTAAGAAATTTTTTATTAATAAATTCTAAGGTTTGAAAGCGAGCAGTAGCAACAACATTCAAAATAAAGCAGAGTTTAATCTCTAGCTTGCAAGACTGTTGCCACTCGGAAAAATATAGGCGAAAATTATCCTTTTTCAGAATTTTTAATTAATGTCTCTGATTTTAACTAATTTGTTTTGGAAAAAAGTGGGCGCTCATCTTTTCCATGACCCAGAAAAGAATTGTAGAAAGTTTAGTGATGATAGCTGTATTAATGACTCAGTTATTAGCGAACAAACAAACACACAGACTTTCTTTTATATATATATATATATGGATACTTTTAACTGGTATCGAATAGTCTTGGATAATTATGAATAATCTGTATTACTAAACCTGGTACTACAAACTCTTGCTTGAGTGAATACTTGTCATTCAGTTTGTCAATGAGTATAAGGATTCAGATCCAGGGACCACTTTTGCATAATGCTTGATGTTTCGTTTTTGTTAATTACTGTAGAGAATCTATTTATTTAGATTATTAGTCAGTTATTTTGTGTTAATTAACTTTTCTGTCTTTCTAGCTGTCCCTTTTCCTGCCAGAATGCTGATTTCTAGGCTTTCAAACTTTGGAATAAGGATCAAACCTGCGATTTTCTACACCTTCTGAAAGACACCCAAATGTATGCAACAATTGTATAAACTTTTCAAAAAATTCTGGCTAAAAGTGAGATAGTTTTTCAATTATCACTGGTCTAATATTATCAAATCTGGGAGCGCTTTCATTCCTTAAGCTTCGAATTACTTACGCTATCTCGTTTGTTTCCCTTCTAGAACTCGATATTTAAACGTTTTATCCCACTGGTAGAATTTGCATTCCTTTACTCGCGCCCCTTCCAAGGCACAACATCCATCGTCACTCAAATTCTCCAAATATCAAGCTGTTTCCTTGTGAGATCTACTGCCTATCTTTTGTGTGAAATCTGGAGAGTAATGACTGTACAGAAGAAGGGTTAAAACTCCCCTTTATTACACTCTTTAAATTATTTACAATAGGCCAACTCCACGCTAACACATTACGCCTCTGCTTGGGCGGTAACTGAAACACTAAGAATCAAACTTAAAAATTGAAGATATTAACAAGTAATAGAATTACGCTACAGGGCTCAGACAATCCTGTTCTCTAACAGCGCGTTGATGAGTATAGTGGCATCAAAATAATAGCTGTAAGGCACGTTTAACCAGCAATCACTGCTAAGCCGAAGCTCGCGCTAAAACACGCACAAAATTTTCCCAAACTCTCTAACCTTCCCTTTTAGAACTCGATATTTAAAGTTTTTCTCCCACTGGTAGAATTTGCATTCCTCTACGCGTGCTACCAAATTTAAATATTCTGGCACTGACAATAAGGGAAATGATGGCATATAGGAAAGCGCTTCAAATTAAATTTAACTGGTTATTTAAAAATAATATAAATTCCTACATCCTATTGGACTTTCCAAGACCAGGGGCCTAGTGACGATCTCTTCAAGGATTTCTTTAATTTGACTCCCGTTCATTCATTAAATTTGAGTACAGATTACCATTTTTTTTATTTCTCCGGCAGCAGTTTTATACGCTCGATCATGATATTCCGTACCATCTAGGAAAACCTTGTAACTGTACTTCAACTTGGTTTTCTTTAACGTTTTATATACACAACTAGTAGTCTTTATATTTTGTTCTACTTTCCTTCTGAAGTTCATCCTCTATATCTAGATGTTGATAACTTTTTCTCAAAGCTCAAATTTTCTTTTTAGAGTGTCTAAATCTGGATTCAACCAGTTGATTCCCTTCTTTTTCTTTTTAAACGACTTTAATATATTTATCTACGTAGGTTTTCATTGTACTTCCTAGTTCTTCCACCACAGTTTTCCAAGTCAGCCCCATTGTTTATGTTGCTTAGTTTCCATGCGTATTTCGCGATTTCGGCTGTAATTTTCTTGCACATTTTATCTATTTTTCTAAGATTTTTCGACTGATAAATCTTCATTTTTTCACTAATTTCATTATTATCATTTTATTATTATCATTTATTATTTAAACACAGGTTTTTATGGTCACTAATTGTTCCAATACTTTATAGTTCCAATACACTAAAAGGTTTTTACTCACTCCTTCCAACGTGTCTTTGTGATGTAACCGGAAGCATACTCGACGCGTATTTAAAAAGTCCAGGGTTGGAGACCCGGTGAAGGCACTGCATATTTTTCACATCTCCTAATTAAGAAGAAAACTTAATAGCTCTGCAAATGGCGCGCGAACTAAAAGGTGGTGGGCAATATTTCGCCATCACCAGGATTTATCAATTTGTTCCTCTAATACCCAGTCGCACTTTAAAAGAGGACTACATAAAGTATTTTCTCCATCCTTCCAGCATGCCTTCGTGGCTTAGTGGTAGCACGTTCGGCGCGTATTCGAGAGGTCCAGGTGCGAGTCACGGAGAGGACAGAGAATATTTTCCCCGTCTTCTGCTTCAACAAATTTAGTGACTCTACAACGCCATATGATAAACTACGAGGTCAAATTATTACTCAAGAGCGATGGCAAGCAAATATCTTCCAAGACCTACTTTTATCATTTCCTATAGATTAAAAAATGTTTAATTCATACGTTTTCATTAATTTTCACGCACATGAATTTCAATTCTTTTTCTCTACGTAATCTGACAGGACACAGATATGAGGCAATGGCCTTTAGAAAGTCTTTCAGATACATGTGCTTAGTATGTTTTGCCTTAATGTAATAAATACAGTCTAAGAAACTGAGTTTTAGAACTGAGACATAAGGAAAACTTTTCATAAAAAATGCTAATTTAATTTACAATAATCTCACATATTATATGTTTAATTTCATTTGCTGATATTCAGAAGTAATCCTCCAATATTTATTCGCCTTTTCATTATTCACTGAATCCAAAGTAAAAGTTAAGGTGCAAACTATTCAACCGAAATGTGTTTAAACCGAAATGCAACCTGTTTTCAACCTGAATTCAACCGAAATGCAACCTGTTTTGTTCCTAACCAATAGTTACGAACATAGAAACGTTGCAATTCATTTCCAGCCTTTCATGGACCAAGCATCCTCCTTCTGCCTTCCCTTTCCTCCTCTCCTTTGCCACCTTCAGAATCCTTGCAACAATTCTCGAAGTTGAATCATGTTTCATGAAGAGCCTTTTGTCACGTCCTCTTGTACCTTACAGTCACAATAGCAGCCGCTTTCATCATTAATTTCTAGGACGAAGATATTTATTACGAATTGGGCTTTCTGGAAAGGCGTTCGCACATGAGCTTATAATTTATATGTCATCCAGGGAACTACCACTATTGCCAAAGCCTAAATCATGATCTCTGAAATTTCTTCTTTACATTCAGAGGATCTGAAATGGAATCGTATATCAATAAAACAACTGAATAAAGGAATAATTTGCTCAAAAATTCTAGGCTATGTTGTATTGTAGGATATGTAATTGAAAAATTGTAGGATAGAAAATTGTAGAATATGATCAAGAATTGTAGAGTACGTAATTTTTCAAGGATGTTAGGAGGATATATGAGTTCTATCTTAGCTAAAATAAAAAAATATATAGTTGTTGCTATTCAGGTTAAAATAAAAAGATATATAGCTGTTGCTATTGCTATCCAGGCTGTTTTGTAAATGCTATGATTGCTAAAATAATTTTTATATATACAATAATAATTTCTTTTCTACAAATTCATGTATATTTTTGTAAAGTAAAATAAAAATTGGCCGGTACTTTTAAATCTTCTATACATATACACATATCCACTCTGTTTTTCGGCTCTAGGAACTCGTTCCTATATTTTGGTAAATTGTGAATTTTTTGCTTTAAAAATGATTGAATTATATTATTCTTATCTTTCAGTCAAGTTTTTTGTGCCTTTAGTTAATCTGAATGCAATATTGTAGAATGATCAACATATTAAAAGTTGTTTCAGAGTGGCTAAGCTTAGTTTTTTACTATAGCAGCCATATTTGTTTACATTTGAAACTTAGCAAAGTAGTGGATTTGTGCCAGTCTAAAGAAATTAAGCTTCGCAACAACAAAGATAATGTCTTCTTTCATTATTGCGAATTAAATAATTCTTGATCCATTCTGTAACTATCATTTAAGTTATTAAATTATCCCCCATATTGACTCAGCATAGCCTTCACAACAAATTAAGTCAGTTTCTACGCCTTCAGTTTCTTTTTGCCGAGTGAGTCCAAAAGTAAACTTTCAATTTTGTGCACCGAAACATCTCCCTTCTTGCCTTGGCGAATTGCTAGTTTTTGCGTAGAAACTCTAATTCTAATTGTAAAAATCGTTCTTTAAATTGTTTTACCTGTATTTATATTTTCCATTTTTTTGTATTTATATTTTCAATTTTTCCAAAGGATTGCCAAGAGAACAAGACCTTGTATGATAACATAAAGATCTTAATCTTATGAGTAAAATGACTGATGTCTTGTTTACAAAAGATGCATACAAATTATGAGCTTACACAAATGAACCAGTTTAATATAAGCAATTATTTTTTGTAGTTTCCTTCATTTCGCTGTAATTTTATTTGAAAATAAAGAAATACAGCTTGCTTTGGCTAACCTTTAAGAAATGTTATCAAATATATATTGTTATTAAACAAAGGATGATTTTATTTATAAATAAATCAGCAAGTAAGGAAATCTTGTAAGTAAATTTACTTTAAGCAAATTTACTTACTATATTTACTTTAAATGAATTATTAAATTAAATTTAATTTAATCAAGTACGTAAATTTACTTTAATTTTTTATCAAAGTTTAATTTATTAAAATAACTAATATTTAAACATTCTTTCCCTGAGAAAAATAATTCACAAATATATACCGTAAAGATCAGAAAAAATAACTCACTTTCTTTATAATGTGCACTTTCTGTATGCAGAAGCCTATAAGATATTATTCAAGAAATGTTACAGGTATACTAAATGCTTCAAATTCCCTTGAAATTTTAGGAGCGTATGCACTATGTACTATCAGTTTGAACTGCCATATTTTCTTGAAATGTTTTTCACTACTATGTCTGAGAAATAGGTTAAAATTTCAAGATATTCGGAATCCCAGATGAAAATAATTTTTTAATCTGTTTATGAGACAGATGAATCCTTTCGAATTGTGAAAAGCCAAAAAACCCGCAGTGTACAAGATATTGTCTCTGTTCTTCCTGCATACTTATGTGGTGCAATGGTAGCACCCTCGGCGCATATTCGAGAGGTACAGGTTCGAGTCCCGGCGAGGGCATTGCTTATTTTTTATGTACTCCTTCTTCAAAATAACCTAGTGACTATATCAGTGTACATGTTCATAATCTTAATACCAGGCGGATATAATACGAAACTTTCAGGCAATAAAATAAATGAAGACACTATCATAAAAAACAATAACAGTTGTGTTAAGTTAAAGCTACACAAGATAAGAGAACCCTTACAATACATCCTGCATCTGTCAGAATGTCCTTAACATGTACTTTCACCTACATAATTTTAAACAGTCCTCCAATTTTTCAGATATTCCTCGAAAACTTATCCTACTCTTTTAATTGTCAAACATGAAAATCTTGATTTACAAAATTAAGTTAGAAAAAGAAGAAATTAACGAACTTATTATTAACGTGGGAATCATGTTAAACAGTATTTACTGTATTTTAAGAAAAACTTTCTTCTATGAATTTGTGATAAATAGAGTGTTATATTGAAAGTTTAGACCCCGGAAGAAATTATTTCTCAAATTTAAAAAAAAATTATTACATTTTTCAATTTGAATTTAAAAAAAAGTTTCCGTTTTTACTTACTTGTACGAAATAAAAACCACCAATATATTGGCCAAACGAAAAGAGCATTAAAGTTTCGCATAAAAGAACATGAATCTTACGTTCGAAAAGTCGAAATTCACAAATCTTCAACAGCTAAACATAGTTGGAAATTCAATCAAAATTTTGATTTTGTTTCTGCTAAAATTATCCAGAAAGCTGGTTTTATTAGGGAATCGGATTTTCTTGAAGCTTTTAACATTCACAAAAATTTATCCCGTTTAGTCAATGTGCTTTAATTCCAGTCCAGTCTTGCCTAATGCCTTCAAAATTCCACTAACTTAACCCTTAATTTTTCATTGCTATTTCTACCGACAGATGGCGCTGTCGGCTGGTCGCCGTAGGGTATAAATATGATCAACATTCGCTTTCTCGATTTTACAGAACCTTTTGCTCCTGATGAAGGGAGCACCATTTTGCCCACGAAATCGACTGGGATTTTACAAAATCTATGCCAAATACAACGTTGTCGATTTGTCTGTTTTATTATGCATTTTGATCGCTATCGAATGCAATTTAGCGAAGTTTCTGCCTGACGTCTAAGAACAGAGAAAAGCCCTCTTTTACCCCAAACGAATTATAAAACTGATGTAATATGGATTCAGAAAAGATTTTTTTCGTGGCTTCTCTACTTGCGTATGTATGTATGTATGTAGCTCGCATAGGTCGAAAACTAGCCTCAGAACTTTGAAATTTTGTATATAGGACTACTATAACATGTAGTTGCGCACCTCCCTTTTTGGTTCCAATAGGCAGCACCAAAAGTATATAAATATATGTATATATACACTTTGTTACTCGGCTCAGGGAGCTCGTTTATTTTATTCCTATATATTGGTAAATTGTGAATTTTTTGCTTAAAAAATGATTGAATTATGTTATTTTCATCTTTCGGTTATGATTTTTATGCCTTTAGTTAATTTGAATGCATTAGATGTAGAATTATCAACAAATTAAAAGTTGTTTCTGTGCGGCTAAGCCTAGTTTTTTACCATATTAGCCATACTTGTTTACATTTGAAATTAAGCAGAGTAGTGGATTTGTTGCTAGTCTAGAGAAACTAAGTTTCGCAACAACAAATATAACGCCTTCTTTTATTATTGCGAATTAAATAATGCTTTATCCATTCTGGAATTATCATTTAAGTTAATAAAATATCCCACATATTAACTTAGCATAACGTCCACAACAAATTAAGTCGTTTCTACACCTTCAGTTTCTTTTTGCCGAGTGAGACCAAAAGTAAACTTTAAATTTTGTGCACCGAAACATCTGCCTTCTCGCCCGCTGGGAGAATTGTTAGTTTTTGCGTAGGAACTCTAATTCTAATTGTAAAAATTATTCTTTAAATTGTTTTACCAGTATTTATGTTTTCCATTTTCCCCCATTTTTCAATTTTTAAAATAGCTTTTTTAAGGTTTCAAATATTTTTGCTTTGTCGCGAAAGGAGAACTAAATTAATAGAATGAGAAAAATAACTCTAATGAAATTCGAGGAAATTCGTTTAAACGAAACGCAGAAAAACATGCGTATAATTTAATGTTCCGTACAAGGAAGTCATGTTGTGAAAGCATCAGACATTTTTCCTAAGTATTTTTATTTATTTCACGTGCTTATCATTATTTTTATTTCCTGCAAAATTGTTCAATTAAAAATTCTAATTTTAGGAATAATTTTTAGTAAAAGGAAACGTTTTGAAATATGGATTTACTTTTAGAAAAGTGTGTTTATAGATGCCATAATATGCAGCATAATAGTTAACTTTTAGATTTCAAACTTTTTATTATATGATTAAAATTGTTTTATTTTCTTCTTTGCAACATAAGCAATTTAATGAATTCAAAGATTACGATACTCATATTTAAGACTTTAGTTTCAAATCATGGCACCTAAACTGGAACAAAATGCTGTGAAAACTCTCAAGCCAAGCAAATTCATCTGTTCTACAATATGGAGACAATCCCAAACCCTTTCCAATCCTCGGTCTCGAAAACAAGGCTAGAACCTCACAAAAGGTAGCTTCCATAACTATACATTACGACGTCCGCTTCCCTGACATCCAAAGCTCCCTTTCTCCAGCTCTCTTGCAGCTCCCAAACTACGGCTCTTGATCCCCCAAATTAATGATCCGCTACAACTTTGTAACTGCCTCTCTACGCCCCATGCATCAGATGGGGCTTCGGAATCGCGCCCCGTCTACAACGAGGATTCCACAATGTGGGCGGCATTGACGTTTTTAAGGGAGGGATGACATAACAGCAGTTTCTAGGGGAATGGTAGTTAATTTTGTCACTAACGTTTAGCACTCTAAATTTATATTTTAATAAACCTATGTCATCGTTTCCTTATTATCTAGGCAACAACTTAATTCCTTCATATATTACACACGTATGGCGCTTTGGATATCATAACGATAGTTGCATGTGTTTGGCCAAGCGTGACTGTTATATATTCATACATGTTACTTAAATTGCTATAGTGCCATTCTTGGTGCATTCCATAACTATAGTAAATAATTACTTCCAACTGTGTTGCTTTCGATTTCTTAAATTGAAGTTTTTATTAATGCTTTAGAAAGAGAAATATTTTGTATATTATAGTATTTGCATTTTCTGCTTAGTAAGATAAGATCTGTTTCTGTGTCAACAGGATTTTAGACTATAAAAATTAAAATTTGTTTCGATAGTGGTTAGTGACTGACTACTGTATCAAAGGGCTCGGGTTCGTATCCCGGAGAAAGATTATATGTTTGTAAACGTACAGTGTCTTTGCAAGAAGGAGACATGTAAAATGAGCAATGTCTTGGCTGGGACTCCAATCTGGACATCTTGAATATGCGCCAAGTGTGTTACCTTTACACCACAAAGACATAAGGATAAAATATCTTATAGCAGGAGACATGAAAAATGAGCAATGGCCTCGCCGAAACTCTAACCTGGATCTCTCGAATAAGCGCTGAGGTTGCTAACGTTACGCCACGAAGGCATGCTGGAAGGAGGCAGTAAATAACTTGTAAGAAAGCAGAAGAATAGAATGGTCTGCAACTCCTTTGACCCCGCAGACTCAAATGGCATTCTTACTACATAATTTGTTTTTCTGTAGCAATTCTAAAACAATCCTTTGTTTATACTTTATATTAACTTACAGGCAGATGAAAATTAATTCCCGCAGTGAAATTCATGAATTCTTAAAACACTTCACACATACATACACATGATGAAATTCAAATTCGTTCACATGATAAAATACGTTTGTCATGAAAGTAGTTTCGTTTATAAATGTGGTTGTGGTTGCTTATGCTTACTTATCTGACGTAGTCAGCCCAAGCCCACGAAATTCTTCATGACAAGAAGCGCTAGATTACACCCGTCGTTGGCAACAGCCTTGAGCACCTAACAGGTGACAGTGCGATTTGTCTCAGTTCTGCCCCCAATTTTGATGGAGAGCACCTCGGGGGAACGGGTCCGAGGGTCTCCCACCCCTCTTCCCTTCCACCAAACCACACGAGAGGACTTTTGGCTCGCCGCATATTTAAAGTGCCGCCATGCCGCACCGACACTATACATTTACAAATACCCATGCCTTCTCCGGGATTCGAACCCAGGCTCTTCAGTACGGCAGTCAGCGACGCTAACCACTAGACCGGTTGGGCGGCAAAAATGTGGTTTAGAAATTTTTTGTAAATGTGGTTTGTGAAAGATTATACAAATGACTTTTTAATATTCTTTTGTTATTAATTGGAGCTGTTAATTTTCCTCGGAAACTCTTCAGCCTCTACAAAATTCCACTGTGACAGCTTCCTTAATTTGCATTAATTTTCAATAATCTGCGAAGACAGATTGTAAACGCCTAGACTCAAGTCCTAGTAATATAAAACCTCGAAATGAATGCTAATTTTTTTTGCAAATATGTCGTATAAACAAACCTGTAAAATTGTCTTCGGGAAAGCTAACGCACTTTAAGTTGAAAAACACTAAAAATATCTATTTCAAGAATATCAGGGGAAAAAAAAATCTCGGCAGAAACAAATTCGTGTGTTAAACAATGAATAAAAGACCTGGGAAATAAAACTAGAAGGGTATGTACTTGAAGATCAAGAGAAATCATCCCTTTTTGAGGAACCTGAAAGAAAGGAAAGCGCTTAATCCAAGCAAATAATTTATTTAATATTTGGAGAGTTTCAGGGCGCCAGCCTAGACCTGCACGTGTACAAAGTCTTGGGGACGACATGGAGGATTAGAAAGGCTTATCCTAAAAGTTTCATTCCTCAGCTTTAACAAGCGATTAATCTTAATTCAGGATTCGATAAACTCAAAAACTGAAAATGGACTTTGAGACTATTGATAAAACAAGACAACTCAGTTCTTCCTGTAAATTCAACACTTCAATTCTTCAGATGACCTTTCAAGAGTTGAAGAGTTACAGAATTCTGACATACACCCCTATTTTCCGATGTATTAAAACTTAACGGAAAAATACATTCGCATTTTCAAACCTCACTTCTGAAGTATTTTGTCTTGTGAATGAACTTTCGAAAATTCGTGCTGTCCGAAAATATCCTTAGGATTTTCTCTTTGTAACCCCATTTACAAACGAAACTACTTTCATGACAAATGTATTTTATCATGTGAACGAATTTGAATTTCATCATGTGTATGTATGTGTCAAGTATTTTATCATGTGAATGAACTTAACTACTTTCATGACAAATGTATTTTATCATGCGAATGATTCTGAATTTCATCATGTGTGTGTCAAGTATTTTATCATGTGAATGAACTTAAATGAACCTGATAAAATTTGTGCTGTCCGAAAATATCCTTAGGATTTTAACTTTGTAACCACATTTACAAACGAAACTACTTTCATGACAAATGTATTTTATCATGTGAACGAATTTGAATTTCATCATGTGTATGTATGTGTCAAGTATTTTATCATGTGAATGAACTTAACTACTTTCATGACAAATGTATTTTATCATGCGAATGATTCTGAATTTCATCATGTGTGTGTCAAGTATTTTATCATGTGAATGAACTTAAATGAACCTGATAAAATTTGTGCTGTCCGAAAATATCCTTAGGATTTTAACTTTGTAACCACATTTACAAACGAAACTACTTTCACGAAAATTGAAAGAGTAATTGAAATTTTTTGAACATATTTTCATTCCCGTTTAAAAAAATAAAACATTTCATATTACAGGACCTAAAAACTTGCCTTTTTTAAGGAGTTAGATCTGATGTATGTTATTAATAATATTAAGGAAAGAATAACGTTGCGATTTTATTGACACATTTTAAAAGGAAAAACTAAATCATTTATATCTTAAAATATATTCTTGCTTCTTTAAGTTATTATGTTTTTTAAATTAGCATTTACTTGTTTTTCGATAGCAACATAACTAAATTTGTCTTGCTTATTCGATTAAAAACTCTGCTTTCAATTTTAATTAACTTATACGTAGTAACAATTTTTAACGTACACGTAGTAATTATTTTTAAAATTATACCTGATAAAGGTGAGTTAGAATTAGAACATACCATAACCTGATATTGTTCAGCGCAACATTCAGTTCCGAAAAATCTTGAATAAGAATAGTGTCCTATATCTTTCTGTGTTAAAATAGCTAATTTTCTTGACAGAAAATATTCAGCCTTCATGAATTTTTTGCTTATTACTTTCAGCCATATGCAATAAAACGAAGTAAATAGACTAATAACATGAAAAACTTAATTTGGATGAAAACTGAAAAAATAAGCATGAATTCGAATAGTATAAAAAAGAAATTGTTAAGCTTTCATTATGTTTATTGTAACCGAGATGTAACCCAGAGGTCTGTGGTTCGATTCCCGGAGAAGGCGTTGCTCATTTTTCATTCCTTCTGCTTCTAAATAACCTAATAACTCTACAAATAGCGCCCGAACTCAAAAAAAAAAAAGATGGTGGATGATGATTCTCCACCACCGGGATTTGGCGATCGGGTCTCCAAAACCCCTGTCGCCCTTTAAAAGGAAGATTATATAAGGTTTTTCTCCCGCCTTCTTCGCATGCCTTCGTTGTGTAGTGGTCAGTACACCGAGAGGTCCGTGGTTCGATTTCCGGCGAAGACGTTGCTCATTTTACATGTCTCCTGCTTGGAAATAACCTAACGTCTTTAGAACCTGTTCGATTCTTTAGTAAAGTTTCTAGAGCCCAATACACTTTTATTTGCTTGCCTGATATATGATAATAAATATATGTGTTAAGACTATTTCTAATGTAAGAAACGCTATCCAAAAGGATTAAATGCAAATTTATACTCAAAATACTTTTTACAATTTTTTTCAGTGCTTATTTGCAGCATTCACTTATTCTATGTGAACTTTAAACTCATACTACTTGCTGCAGAATATATTTATCATTATGCAACTTTTTGGCAGCAGGTATCAGAAAGAGAAAAATGTCCCAAAAGAAAGAGTACTTCTTAAGATGTTTATCACGATTGCCTTGAACGATGTTGACCGAATTCAAGTGATTTCAGGAACTATTAATACTCAGAAGTCTGGGAATAGCGTCGATCGTTATTAGTTGAATTCTAACTTATTTATGTTATGGTTACACATAATTCCTCCCACTTAACAGCATGGATTGAAATAATGAATACCAAAACTCCTCAAATTCAGTAACTAATGCAGAAGCAAGTCTAGTCTTCGTTCCTGAAGATGTCAACAATGAGAACAGCAAATGATGTAATGGAAGCTAAACCCGACCCCCGAAGAAACTCGGCGAATAATTTTGTCTGCCCCTCCTTCCTCCTAACCCCCTCCAAACCACACAATGGGGGTGAAAAGTGATCACAAAACCCCATCCCAAACAACAACAACACCTTAAAGGAGCTCACAACTGAACAACAATGCCGGCTTTTATGACTCTGCGTCTGACACTGCCGGGAAATTTTGAGCGCCCTTGTCTGTTCCATTCACCTCCACTCGCACCCTTCTTCTGTTATATCCTACCTTCTCATCCATCTACTCGATCCCTGTCATTGATCGATAGTTTTGGAAGAAAAGTGCAAGATCTCAGGCTTTAATTTATAACCGGTTTGGTGTATTCTGGGCAAGGTGTGGACAGACACAGTTTTGGAAGAAAAATGGTGTAGGAACTCTCAGGTCACAACTTCAGAAGAAAAGAATCAGTCAACAGGTCTTGAAAACTAGAAACTGCCAACAAATCAAGTTGAGAATGCAAAAACTCTTAATTAACTAACTAGAAATTTTGAATATTTGTATAGCGGTTCTCAGTGATTCACTTAAATGCTTCGTTGGCTTGCTTAAATCATATCTGTAAATTTCAGTTTCAATTACGATTCAATTTGAAAAATGATTCGTTTTCAAATATGATTTATTTTTGTAAACGATTCATTCTCAAATATGTTTCGTTTACATACACGATTTTTATTGTGAAATATTGGGATAGTTTGTGCAAGTGAAAGTAAATGCAACAAATTGGCACAAATATTTAACACAAAATACAAGCAAAATTTACAACAAACATACAAACAAAATACACCTGTATTTTGTGTTTAAATATGTTTATGTTTAAATTTTTAATATGTTTAAATATGTTTAAATATGTTTATTGTTTAATAATGTTTAAATGTTTAAATATGTTTAAATGTTTAAATATGTTTATTTTGAATTCTAAAATAAATCTGTTTTATTTTCCCGTTTAAAGAAGTTGAACTCTGAACAAAATACTACTGTACTTGTTGTTGAAAATAATTAATGAGTCTTTGCTGCTTTTTTCCAAAACGAAAATGTAAAAAATATGTTCGTGTAATTAATTATAACTGATAATTCTGAAGAATTTCTTAATGGATGCAAAAGCTACAAGGTAACTAGGCTTTAATAATTTGTAGAAACAAGGTCTTCTTCTTGATACTAATTTCAGAAGAAAACCTCATTACATTAAATCAACCATCATCCATCTTGGAAGTCCTATCTGTAGCCAAGTCGTTATGACCACTGAGTCTCTGGGTTCGTTTCTAGGCAAAGGGACGTCCTTATATGAAACGTTAATGTAAACCAGTTTCCTTTAGAAAATTTTCCTTGAAAGGCACCATTTCACTGTAGCAAATAGTATGCTTTGCCATTTGTCAAGTAGTCTGACCCAATCCCCTTCTTAGAAGAAAATTATTTTATGTAGATCTAGAGTTGTTGTTGTTGTTGTTGCCAATCCTCGAGTCCAGCTTCTGCTAGACGAGATCCACGAGTTTACTCACCTCCAAAAAGTCATAGACCAGCATAGGAAACTTTAATAAGTCGTCCTATGACAAACTCAGACACCTAAGGACTTGTGCAGGAGAAGCCTGCTCATTATTACATTTTGGACAAATCGGAAGGATTTTATGTCCACCCTGGGACAGAAGGCTTCCTAAATGGCCACTAAGGAATCCTGAGAGTGTCGTCTGGGTGCATCTGTTGCAGTTCATAGCAAGGGATCCACCAGGGCATTCAACAAGGTACCAAGTATGTGCCGGAGGTACAATTCAAGTAATTTTATCAGTATGTTTTGTGGCAGAATACAGCTCAATGTAAGTCAGACAATTAGAAGCAGCCAGAGCCTCCTTCGCATCTTTCTTCGCCAGAGCATCCGCCTCTTCATTTCCCCAAATGTCTCATGTGAGGGGATCCACTGAATATGCACATCACAAGAGAACGAGACTTGTTTTAATTTAGTGAGAATTGAAGTTCCAGTTTTGTCCCAGCGTTGCACCAATCTGACAAATGTTGTATGGATTTACAATTATCAAGATCTAGAGTAATATTCGGGAATTTGATTTTCATTTGAAATTAAAGCCAAAGAATAAACAAATTCATAGGGTATTCTCATTTGTAAGTTTTAACAAGAGATTTATGAATGATCGATAAAAATTTCAAACATTTGTTACATTTGATATTAAGTATGTCCTTGGAGTGACATTTGAGGATAAGACCAATTTTATTCTGAAATGATGGCCTGATTTTTGTATACAGACTAGAAATGAAAGCTATTTGGGTTATATTAATGTAAAAGTAATCGAAAGATGCTAGCACTCTGCTCAAATTCCATTTTCTATTTCTTTTATCCATAACTTGCTGGCGTTTGCTATCTGAAATCTAATATACAATATGTCTCCGTCACCATCGCCAAGAGATACTTTTTTTTCAAACAGTCATCGGGAATGGGCCAATCAGTCATTCAGCCGTCTGATCACAAAGCATATTGCCCAGAATGCTCCAAATGGATGACCGAATCATATCCGCTATTTTATCGCGTCAACCTCCATCCCAGTGAGAATCATAAAGGGCGACGGATCCACTGGTTCCCTACCACTCTTCGCGTTTTTCTACCATGTCAAGAAAATTTGCGATCTCATGACACAGAAATTCTAGGTATTTATAAACATGCATGCCTCCTTCAGAGTTCGAGTCCGGCCATGGGTCTACTATATGCTTGTAAAATAACTATTTTTGTGTTTATTAACATAATAAGTCAAATCACATGGCAATCCTTTGCTCATTAGCATAAGAAGAAGATTTTCTAAAGGAAACTGGTTTGTATTCAAGTTAACACACGAGAAAACTCAAAATTGTTTACGAAGAGAAGAACGTTTTTCGAAACATGACAATATAATACATTTCTAGAATCTCAGCGCAAGTTGCCTGATGAGAAATTACTTCATAACCAGAACTGATTACCAAAATAGTACAGATACGAAATTTAACCCTGGAGCTAAAGTGCTTTTCAGATTGCGTAGGTAAAGATCTGATCCTGTATGAAAGAAGTAATGACTGTTAAAAATTTAGTTAGTTAATATTTTCGAAGAAGATCATCTTTTCTAAACACAAAAGGAAACAGTTCAACTTCAGAGTCGCATTTTGGAGATCGCGCAACACTTCATTCTAAGGCGTATTCAAATTATTAATTATGCTCTTAAAATAGAAAGTATGTTTTGTGTCTTAAAAGGAGAAGTCTCTAGTGTTTAGGTGGAGTGGGCCTGTATTTCATAAATCCCCCTCTTTTCAATGTTACAACCAAACAGGAAATGAAAGATCTTTGAGTGTTGCGTTTATTTATTTATTAACATGAAAGTACGAAGAGACTAAGTTCTGCGGGGAAAATAATATTACGAGGCAAGTCTATTTAATACTGAGGTAAAAAGGTATCTCTTTAAATTGGAGAGATTTCTCCAAACTGATCATGATTTTGGCGACTAATTTTTGTCACCCAAATTTGGCGTGAAATTGCTAAACGTCGCCAAACTCGACGACCATTTGGCGATATTTTGATCTCTGCACTATAATTGAATAAGTGTAATTGATCCCTATATGTAACTATAACGGTATTCGCCCATATATGTAATTTTAACCGTACATTCTTTCCAGTAATTTCGAGACATGGAAGGTCCTAGAAGTTTCTTGGCGGCCGGAAAGAAACTATATAAGACTGGAGAGAGCAAAAGCTTTAAGTTTTTAGTTCATAGCTAAATTCAGAGTATTGAGAGATCGTGGGAGCTTCGCTCTTTGGATGCGATTTGTATTATGTTTGAAGTTATTAGTAGTTTGAAATGGTAAGTGTGCTCTTATATACTGAAAACAGCTGCCCAAGTATTTTCTGGAAAGTTATAGAACTGTTAAATATTTCTTTTCGGAAATTAAATACTATCATATTATAATCGGTTCTGTGTGCATTCAGTCCATGACGAAACAGCACACACGCAAGAATATTCATTAAATTAAATTTATTAAATTTCAAACCAACTTCAGTAGGCTCAAAATCAAATTAAAATAAACGTCGTTCTTCCACTAACGTAAAAACCTATACATTTGACACATAGGTAAAGAATAAGGACGCAAATTCTTTTTTAAATTATATATAGTATTTATAGCATTTCATCAATATCTGAAAATAATATAATTATAAATTATTTTTTTTAAATTATTTTATGAATTTGAAATTTTAAACTTTTATACTGGCTCATGCTACTCTGTTTCCAATTTTTATACTTAATACAATTTTAGTGTATTAGTCCAAAGGGGCAATTTTCCCAGAACGACTATTAATTTCTTTTTGCCATTTTATGTTGATTCACTCACTTATTTCATTTTTCAAATTGTTGCCACCAAATATTAGAGCCCTGTATCGCATTTAAAGAAAATAAATAATTAAAATTTGCATAAATGCATGTATGTTTCTCCCATAGTTAAAAAAACAAATTTTGAAAACGTAGTCCTCCAGTGGTATATGGGCATCTAGAAGCCCAAATTTAGAATTTGTTTTATTATCAGTTTCATATTTTGTAAAAGGTTAACGAATTTTTGATTAACAAACTCAACGATTTCAAACGGAGCAATGGCAACATTGTATGTAGGAAAACAAACATTTTTATCCCCAGCTCGCTGTGTTTCTAATTCTCATGCTTATTACATTTTAGTTTATAAGTCCAAAGGGGCAATTTGCCCAGAACAACTATTAATTTAGTTTTTCCATTTTGTCTTGATTCACTAAAAGCGTTGTTTCATTTTTCAAATTGTTGCCACCAAATATTAGAGCCCTGTATCATATATAAAGAAAATAAATAATTAAAATTTGCATAAATGTATGCATGTTTCTCCCATAGTTAAAAAACAGTGGTAACTGGAGACATCAAATTTTGAATAACGTAGTCTTCCACTGGTATATGGGCATCTCTAAGAATTTGTTTTATTATCTATTTCATATTTTGTAAAACGTTAACGAATTTTTTATTAACAAACTCAACGATTTCAAAGGAAGCAATAGTAACATTGTATGTATGAAAACAAACATTTTATCCCCAGCTCCCGAGACTGCGTACGGGAAATTCTAAAGATATGCTCTTTTTAAATATTTTGTGATACTTTTGTTGAATTGAATTTTATGGTTCAAGTCGAAGAACATGGTATTTAACAAATAAAGGAAACCAATAAAACATTAAAAAATGCCACTTTAAATGTAATTTAAAATCTGAAGCCCTTCAGATTTTTTTTAAAATTTAAGCACTGATTTAAATTATTGAATATTGTACTATTCTATTGCCGAAAGCGGTTGTTCTACCTTTGGAATGTATATATTAGTTTAACATACTAAAAGGCTCACATTCATGAATAACTAAATGCCTTTGTAAAGTGTGTAATAACATGTTGTTTTAAGCATATATAGCAAAGCACCTAACAGAAAGCATATTACATTCATACATATAATATGAATATATTTCACAGAAACTGAAGTACTAAACGACGTCTTTTAACTGTCAGAGTTTCGATGAAATACTTAGACCATTTTTGCTCTCAAGATCAGGCAGAAGTTTCCGCAGATCAATTTCGTTGTAGGCCGGACCGAAGTGAATTCGCGTGTGAAATTTGACGCGAACTTTGTAAAAGGGAGACTGGATAAGTTGGAAACTGTCAAAAAATTTGTGAGTTTCCAAGTACTCCGTAAGTTTTAGTCTATCACTGGATTTTCAGATGCTTCACGCTGCAACAATTTCTGCTGGTTATTGAGGAGCAGGATTCATTCAAGTAATTCTCTTTTGTGCTGTACTGAAAAAAATAACAATTATCGACACCTAAATGACTTTCTTTCTCTGCGCTTTCTCAATATTGGTAAACTTCATTATTGAGAATGACAAACCGAGTAAGATACGATTGAACAGTAAGGAAAAAAAACTTAACATAGATATTATTTTAGCTGAAGCATTTTCAATAGTTGAAAACTGTTGTCTTCAGCTGAAACTAATTTCATTTAACTTTAAAGTATTGTATTATAATAACTAACTTCTATACCATAATTGTTAACTTCACCTGCATTTTTTTATTATTATATTTTAGAAGAATCTTTTATAGACATCATCGTTAACTTCATCATTAACTTCAACTATAGATAATAATTATATTATTATCTATAGTTATTATCTGCACTTTGAACATCATCCTTAACTTCAACTATAGATAATAATTATATTATTATCTATAGTTATTATCTGCACTTTGAACATCATCATTAACTTCAACTATAGATAATTATAACCATCTTCGTAACATAATATCTTAATCTTTCACTTGTTTACAATAATTATGCTACAGTACAAATATTAATTTCAGCTGATTTTCGTTTCAAAATTTAGTCGCAGCTGCAAAAACGTGTTATTCGTTAAAAGCCATTTAGCTAAAATATAATCTACACTAATGAGCATTATTTTTCTTGCACTCCGTTCTTATTGCTGTTTTGCCGTCTAGGATGTACCCCTATATCAGATTTTCCTGACCAATTATCTATCCTGGCACATTTTCTACTATTCATCCACCACATTTTTTGGAGATAAATTTAAATTTATGTAAATAAAATAACTAAATAAAAGCTATAAAGTCTGGTATTCTTAGGAAGCACATAATATCGACTTTAATTAAGGATTACAGAAGAATTATCTTAAAAGTCTTATGATTACAAAAGCAAAAGTCAGAAGAAATGTGTATAAAATCCTTTCCCTTGAACACAAAGAAGTAATGACCCAATTTGAGTTTACACAGTCCAATACTTCTGGCTTAACGTAGCTACGCAAAACTTAATTAACATTGAAAAACTAAGAAAAAAATTCTGAAAGTTTTTAGATTTTATACTGTTACACAAAGCGGAGTTTTTTTAACGTTTTATGTGTTACATTTATTTATTAAATATCCCGTTGTTCGCACTTAACCCATAAAATTGAATTCAACAGCAATATCACAAAATATTTAAAAGTGCATATCTTTAGAATTTCCGATACACAGTCTCGCGCGTTGGCGATAAAAATGTGTTTTTTTTTTTGTATGATGTTGCCATTACTCACTTTGGAATCGATCAGTTTTTTAATCAAAAGCCCATAAATTTTATATAAAATATGAAATAGATAATAAAACAAATTCCAAGTTTGGGCTTCCAGATGCCATGCTCGGGTGGAGACGTACGTTATTCAAAATTCGATGACTCTCGGTAACGTTGTTTTATCACAATACGAGAAATATACATATATTTATGCAAATTTTTCATTATTTAATTTCTTTAAATATAATGCCAGGCGATAATATTTGGTGGTAAAAGTTTAAAACGTGATTCGCCGTTTATAATTAATCAACGCAGAATACCGAAACGAAATTAATAGCCCTTCTGGGTAAATTGCCCCTTTGGGCTAAAAAGATAGGAAAGAATAATACAATTATTATATATTATATTAG
>KK120695.1:127215-146654 GCA_000611955.2 Stegodyphus mimosarum | reverse complement strand
GTTTAGATTAGATCCTTTAGATTTCAAAAATTTTATTATCGATCACAAAAGTCAAATTTATCAGCATTTTAAATATCCTAGAAATCTATTTAATTTTGCAGCCAGTGCTCTCTTAGCAACATCATGGGCCTTTGGGCAAATCAGCGTGCTGCGGCTCCAAATGCGATAACCATTCACTGAAATGAAATTATGTGGATGGATTATCATAGGGCTCCCTATGCTCGTGAGGCCATCGGCAAGGGCCCAACGTGTGCATGCTGTAAGACGTCCCTAGTTGCAACCACTCTTTCATAACATTATCACTTTTACTATGAGCATATCATCCTACCTCGTAGTGATTAAAATTAACACTATTTCAGCACCAGAAATTTTGTGATAAATAATTTCTTAGATAAATAATAATTTGCAATAATAATTTCTTAGTTTAATATAGTTGTGCTTTAATTATTCTCCCTCCAGGACTTTTTTGTTCTAGAAAACCAAAAACTCGAGACGATTTTAACCCGGTGGAAGGCGCATCAAGAAAAGTTACTAGAGTGGGCACATGGGATATCGCATACTGCAGTGTTTAAAATACTTTACCGTATTATTTGGTTTTAAAGCTATTTTTCTTTTATAATACGCGAATAAGACTTGGGTTACAAAAATTTAATTTCCAAAATAAACTTATAGAGAGTTAAAATTAAGATAAATGAAAATGATAACAAAATAAGCATCATACCTCTAAGTTTTATTGCAACTATAATACACAATGCAACTTGTTTTATTTGTTTACACTTTGAGCAAAATTCATTCATGTCTTTTTAGCACAGAAGGTTTTTCACATTTTAATTATGCTATTCGCGGTCTTCTGTCTTTGGCTCCAGGGCATTCATCACAACTTTTATACTTAGTTGCTTGGAATTTCGCATATTCGTTTGAATTATTCCTCGAAGCTTCTGCTCTTCTTTTGCATGCAGTACGTAAGTTTCTCGGTAAAGTATCAATCTCTGATCGTTGTTTAAAATACTTTTTTTATTAATTGTAATGTTAAGTCCCTCAAAAACAGACGTCTGCTTCTGTGTCTGGTTGGTGGAATAGCAGTTGAAAGTAATATAATTCGAATATTTATTGCAGCAACATTCAGTGCAGAAAGGAAATAACCATTGGCCACTTTCTTGTTATTCTGGCAATTGAATAACTTGCTGCCATTTCATCCACAATATCCATTACTTCCTTAGTCATATTATAAAAATATATAATTTCTGGCGGTTTTTTCTTCTCCAGTAGTGTCATCTATAGCATCATCGTTATGTAATGTTAAAAGCATAAAAACAGTTTTTCTTTTTTTAGGAACATAAGAAATAAATCCTTTATCATTTTTGAAACCAAACAGTTTAGAAATATTCCTATTTTTATCTTGAGTTTCCGAAATGTTATCTCCTTCACTTTCAAGTATTTCTAATTAGTCTCACAGCCGTTGCATTTCCAATTCGTAGGGAGTCATTCTTTTTGCCATAATGCGCTTAGAAATCTTTTAAAATTTAATTTCAAATACTTTAAAATCGCTTGCGAGTAGAAATATTTACTGTTTCATTTTAGAAATAAATTTTTAAAATAAATATTCAGCCAGAAAACACTTAAATGGGCAGGCGCGTGGGGTGTGTCGCACCCTAGATGCAATAAAATACCGACAAATCTTTTTCTAAAACACAGGCAACGTAAAAGTGATTATGAAAGTCACTCACTACTAGAAACTAAGCTACTGAATGTAGTACAGAATTTCAATTTCACAAGTTAGGAATATTCCACTTTTTTGTAGACTTGGGATATGATACACCCCACGCGATTTCTCGCGCGTTAAGTATATTTAGAGAATTTCTTACATCTAATAAAATACTACAGAGGTCTAATTGTTCTTTAATGTTTGAAGATACTTGCTGCCTTGCGGTTCTTTCGCCGGATACAAACAGTATTCTTTTGGGTATTTCTTCGTATTCTGTACACGTTATCATTTCTGAATTTTCTTTCTCCTCTTCGAAATTAACCGTCGCTTCACCACAGCTTTCTTCCTTTCAGTCGTTAAGTAGTCTATGCAAAGAACGTAATTTCGTCCTTCATCAACGAAAAATCGAACTCATCTTCACTTACGGATTCCTTGATGCTACTGGGCTCCATAAATTTGAAAATAATGTTGCTATCATTAACATCCCTGTCTAGTTCAAACTAACGTCAAAGATGCACATATAGCAAAAAAATCTAAAATACGCATTTGAGATTAAATATTGACAGTTGTTTTATAAGTATGCATTTTTGAATATACTTATATTGCCTAGACCAAACCTAAATAAACATCATTACCACTTGAATTATAGCTTCAAACCGAGCGTTGATCGAGAGTCAGCTCCCAAATTACTGCATCAAATCAAGTGGCGACCGAGAGTGCCCTCTAGATTACAAAAGATTAAATATAGCTCCAAAGATCCAGAATTAATAGCAATTTTCGTAAACAACGCCCTATAACTAAGCCAAATTTCGTTTATTTACAAGGCTGAAAAAATTTTCTTTAATATTTTTGTTAGCAATTTTGATTTATTGTCTTTTATTTATTTTTTATTTTTTTGTCTTAGAAATGAATTACATTCTTTTGTGCATTTTGCCAAATTCTTTTGCGGCAGATCGCCACTACTCTTTTCAGTAACTTTCAGTCGCGTTTCCAAAATTAAAGTTTTTAAATTTTGCTTTGAAGACATCTTGTGTGTAAAGATTAATGAAAGTTTAAAAAGCACATACATAAGCGAAACTTCTTCTATACGTGTTTTTAATAATTTCGTTAATAATTATGAATAAGATTGTAGAGTCATTAGGATTTTTGAATCAGGAAATTGAAGAAATGTGAAATGCCCTGGAACCCCGGACTTCTTGAATATGCGCCGAGCGTGCTGACTATTACACCACGAAGGCATGCGAAGAAGGTGGATACCTTATATACTCCCCCTTTTACAGAGCGACTGGGAATTAGGAGACACAATCGCCAATTCCTAATGGCGGAGAATCGCCATCAGCCCCCTTTTTTAGTTTGGGTGTTACTGTAGAATCATGTAGAATTTTTTTTAAATCAGGAAGTTGAAGATATGTGCAATGCCTCGAAGTACGGACCTCTCGAATACTCGCTGAGTGTGCTGACCACTACACCACGGAGGCATGCTAAGAAGGCGGAAGAAATACTTTATAAGATGTCTGTTAGATTTTTCTGGTTGAAAATTAGTCACTCAGAAATTTTCAAAAGAAAATCTAGAAAAACATAAGTAATAACTTACCATATAAGCAGAAATTTAAACTCTTAATTTACATAGACTATAAATAATATTATGACTTTATAAGTGCTACTATTTGTAATACTACTAGTAGTTTTAGTAGCAGTAGTATTATCACATAGAATATATAGTGAATCACATAGAAATAGTGTAACACATAGCTCGCATAGTTAATCACATAAAAGTAAAATAAGATTAAAAGCATCTTTCTTTGATTAATTTCATGGAATTGGGAAAAAATGGAAAAATCTATTCATATGCTAATATTTTATAATAGTTAATTATATTCGTTACAAGAAGGAAATTATTACAAAAGAGTAAACTATGTTATTACTAATGATAATTCTATATTATAACTCACATAAGCACAATTTTTAAGTTAGTATTTTAACCGGATTTAATGTATTTTTATCTCAAAGTGCAGGTCTAAAATTACGAAATTATCAGTTTTCTGTCAGTTAAATCGCATTATAAAAGCTCTTTCATCAGAAAAACATGTCGTCAGTGTTTGAATTTCGAGTCTGATTCTTAAACACACACACATACACACACAAATTGTTAGTCCCAATGTTTGATTCACTTGTTTCCGCTGAAAGATGAAATATTCAATATGAGATCAGTATCATTCAGATTGGAAATTTCAGGTAGTAGGAAACTCCTCACCCACTAAGTTGTACGCGAACCATATGAACTCAGGCATCCTCTAAGAAGGCATTCCTTAAAGTAGATAAATTTTCTCACAAATTGACTGTATTTACAAAAATTGATGCGCACACCACATGACTTCCTTATGCGGAATATTAAATTATACGCACTTTTTCATGAATTTCATTTAAATTTATTTCCTCGAATTTCATTAGAGATATATTTCTCATTCTATTAATTCACTCCGTGGCAACGCAAAAATACATAAAAAACTCAAAATATCTTCATTAAAAATTGAAAGACATAGAAAAACATAAAACCATAAATACAGTTTAAACAATTAAAAAGAGCAATTTTTATAATATAGTTTCTACGCAAAAACAAACAATTCGGCCAGCTGGCAAGAAGGCCGAATTTTTGGTACACTAAACTAAAAGTTTCGTTTTGGTCTCACTCGGAAAACAGACACTGAAAGTGCAGAAAGACTTAATTGGCTGTTCTGCTAGGTTTCAAATATAAACAAATATGACTGCTATGGTTAGGCTTAGCCGCACTTTAACAACTTTTAAATTGTTGATAATTCTACAACTATTCCACGTGGATTAATTAAAGGCATAAAAACCCTAACTGGATGAAAAGAAAAATATAATTCAATCATTTTTAAAGCAAAAAATGCACATACTACCAATGTCTAAGAATAAAAAAACTGAGCTCACTGAGACGAGTAACAGAGCGGGTATATATATATACTTTTGGTGCTTCCGATTGCAACCAAAAGGGGAAGTGCACATTTACACGTCATAGCAGTCCTATATACAAAATTTCAACGTTCTGAGGCTACTCGGTTTTGAGTTATAGGAGATACATACATACATACGTACAGACACTACGTAAAAAAATGTCTTCTGAATCCATTTTAAATCAGTTTTATAATTCGTTCGCAGTAAAAAGAGTCTTTTATTCTGTCCTTGCGTACAGATGTCACGCAAAAATATCGTTAAATTGCATTCGATAGCGGTCAAAATGAATATTTTCGTTGAAATATGAAAATCGGAAGTTTCCCTCGCCTGGATTCGAACATTAGACCTCCTCACTTCTATCGGGATGTACTATCTATTTATACTACGAAGGCATGTGGTAAGAAGTAGAAAATACTATATAATACTATTAAAAATAATAACGGGTACTAAATGAACATTATGGACAGATTTATTCATACATCATATTTTAACTGTGCTATGATCTTCATTTAATCCTTCTCCACGGAAATGGTACACGTCTCGTAAATTTCCCCTCTCTGTTTTCAAGTAGCAAAATCAATAAAAAAATAATGAGGAGCACACGTGAATAAACATGATAAAACAAATTTGGTATTATAATATCAGTATGAAAATAATTTATTGCATACTTTCACTGGCAGTTAACTGAATGAAAAGAAAGTATACTTCTGAGATTAAAATATTTTCAAACAATGAAGAATAGTCTCTAGAAGATTACTAACATCTATCCAGAGATACATAATAGGAGTCAATAAAAAATATCCATAACCCAAACCTACGCAACAATATCATTCTGTCGCTATCTAACGCAGGGAGTCATTATCAACCACCGGTATGCGTTGTCTTTATCACTGTCAAGCGCACGCCGAGGAATCAATAGATGCCGATGTTATAATCACCAGGACAGCCAGCTATGCCATCGACTTATGCTGATGAGGCATCGAGCAGCGCTAGATATGGGAAACAGCGCACATCGGCGGTTGACAGTGAACCACTAATTATTAACGCCGTTCTTGCGTTAGGAGCTTCTGCAGATATAGCCTACCACCGATAGTTTGTGTGGCGAGTATACAATTGTATCGGGGAGTTCTAGCTGATTGTGATGGTCTAAAACATAGACGATACAATCAATGGAGCTAGTTTCGACGTAGGTTTCCGGTACGTAATAAATAATGGTAAATTGTGATGATTCAAACCTATTGTAAGACCGTTCTCCACTAGCAGTGGCTGTTTTGGAATATTGTACACAATGTAGTGCAATATTACAATAACCAGAAACATATCGTCGATTTATGGAGCCATTACATAAAACTACGCTTCTGCATGGCATGAATTCTACAGTAAATGCTCTCTGTTACTTATCTGGAGTAGCCTGGCATCAAAATTCTGTTTGATAGTACGAGTTAGGTTCGTGTTAATTGTTACAGAAACTATCTAAAAAATAAGTGGTGTTTCTACGTAAAATCTGCTGCAGCTGATGCGTGCATATAATGAGTACAATACTCTTAGCTGTACACTTTCTGAATTAATAACATAGACGTGTTCTTTAAGGCTCTATATTATTGCTATCAGGATCATGGATAAATGTGTCGTAACTGTAACAAAGCAGATTTATTTTTTTTGTTCCGTACAAGGTTTCTCTGAGACTCCTTTGAGTAAAACTTAGTAGGATGCTAATATATTTGTACTTATATATTTAGTACCTTTGCCATTTTCATTTCAGAATCGCTTAGTTTTCATAAAATCATCTTCATCTTCATACAGTACTTTTCCTGCTAATTAACGTATATTCCGGCAAAGTGCGGGATATATGCCGAATATAAAAATGATAGATTTAAAAATAAGGAAAAGATGAGTATACGAAGTGGGATTTCTACATGTAATTAAATGTTGTCATTGGCGATTCTGGAGATTTTCTAGGACCCAGTTAAAAGCACTTTCTTCTAGGATAGGCTATTTTTTTACTGTTTTCCATGAAGCAGATTCATTGTTTTGCATATTAATTATAAAGATATCATTTGTCTTTCACTCACGTATGGAAGGAAAGTTTTCACCAATCCCAAACATACTTGCTGCAGCACGATTTTCATTTTCTTTCGGAAACTGAACAACTTTGCATTTGAAACCAACAATGCGTTTGTTTCGTTTGGCAGAAGCCATATTTACTGCCAAAAGGAGAGGTAGATCCACTGTGTCTCTGCTAAAGTAAATACGATTTACTAAAGACTTTTGATGTTCGCTTCAAAATTATGACTTCAAATGACTACAGAAAGGGAAAACATCTGACTGCTAATTCCTCGAACTACATTTTTATCTCAGATTATCTCAGATTTATTTTATCTCAGATTCTCTCCTTATTTTCTTGAAACCCTAAAATGACATTCTTGTGCATACATGCACTGAATACAAACCCTCCTCTTTGCTGAATTATGTACTCTTCCCACATCTTTTTTTGCTCTTATCCCTTGTCAATTCAGTATACCATTTTTCAAAAGACTGTAAAAATCTTTGAATGAACTACTTCAAATGATAACAGCATTAATTACACTTGTACTTTTCAGGTTTCTCCGTAATGAAAAGTGTGCTCGTTATGCAGGGAATATATCTAAAAATGAAAAACATTAGTTTGAAATTAAATGTGGGAGTTATACGCTGGTGTATACAGTAAGCATTTTTTACCTTCATAAATTTTTACAGAGATCACATCATTATACGCTGAAACTCTCATTAATAATTAATGTTCGGACATGCGTGAATAATCATAGAAAATGAATAATTAAAAAAATGACTTTATGAATCCTTATAAATGTATTGATACTGTCAAATATAAAAGCTAAAGAATTTCAATGAATGAAAGGCAAACAGTGGCTATTTAAAACAGTGTTTTTATAATAATAATAAAAAAATTTATAATGATTTTTATATGCTCTACGACATTACTCCACATTTATGCCATTTCTGTAAACTTTTACGACATTCCTTAATACGCCTCCTTTCAGTAAAATTTAGTAGGATGCTCATATTTTTATGCATTTCAGTAATTTATGCCATTTCAATAATATTTAAGTAAAGTAATTTTAATAAAATGCAAGTTCAATAAATTACAGCTCGGGAAGTTCATTTATTTCAGTAGATTTAGCCATTTCAGTACATTTATGCAATTTCAGTAAAATTTCAGCAAAGGTTTACGCATGCCTTTCAGTAAAATTGAGGATGCTGCTGTGTTTAGTATTTGTACGTTAAGTACCTTTGTCAGTTTAAATTCAGTTTCGCTTATTTTTGAGAAACCTTCTTCCTCTTCATACAGTACTTTTCGGGCTAATTGTACAAATAGTATTTTCAAAAACTTCCCTGGGATCATATCATTGTACACTGAAACTCTCATTAACAATTAATATTAGGATACGCATTGTAATAGTCTAGCAAAATTTGTGGTTCTAGAGACATTAGGTTATTTCGAAACAGGAGAAGTCAAAAATGAGCAATGCACCCGCTGGAACTCGAACCGCGGACCTCTCAAATATGCGCCGAGCGTGCTGACCACTACACCACGAAATCACACTAAGAAGGCTGAAGAAGTACTTTATACCTTATATGGTGCTTGCAAGCTATAATACTTAAGAACTGTGTAGTGAATAAATCGCAGACTTCCTAGTCAGTAATAAGTCCAAAGAAAGATTAAATTTACAATTTATTTCAACTTAAGATTTTTAATAGATGGCCACTCTCGGGCTTACAGTAAACCTCCACTTGGTTTTTAACCTAAAATAGAAAATAAGAAACTAATCTAATGCTAACTAAAACTACTCGAAGCTGCACAGAAATTACTAACAGAGTTGGTCCTTATTAAAGATCACCGGCGAATACTAGCAGGCACGTTACAATACGGCCGAAGCTTAGTAAGATTAAATTTTCAGCAGAGACGTGATCAGATAGCAGAACAAGCTCTGCTAAGAACTTCTAAGCTCTGAAATGAATGACGTGACAGAGAAATGAAAAATAATGAATTAATGAAGTGATAAAGACATCAACTTAAGTATTGGTTCTACCTCATTGACATAAAACACGATCCTGAAAACTCATTCTAGCAGGAAATTGTAGGTGGGAAGCAAGGTAGTAAAAGACACCTTATTAAAAAATGAAAATGACTATTATAAAATTAAAAAAAAACCTACATGAATAGCTATAAAATATGAATAATTAAAAATGGCTTTGAAAGTCTAAATAAAATGTATCGATAATGTCAAATGTAATAGCTGAAGAATTTCTGTAAAAGGCAAAGAGTGGCTATTTAAATCAGTTTATTTAAATAGCATAATAATAAAAAATTATATTTATTTTCATATTTTATTCTGGAAAAAGTCTGTATTATTCCTTTCTATAGCAAAAGGGCATATGTTGCTTAAAAGCAATATAGCATGTAATACACAAAACTATGATGCCATTAAATTTGAATTCAGTTTATATATCTTAACTGTCTGTCAACACACCTCAAAGCTGACGAGACGGAATTTATCTTCCTTTTACTTTTCAGTCTCATTTATCAGCTCTTTCTATAGATTCTTACCACCTTCTTCAGTCACTGTACATATTTGCCTGATTGCGCTCTATAGCAGAGGTTTTTATTGTGATCATTACAGACCAAAGTTCATTGCAACCTCAAGACGAGTCAATTAGGGATTGATGGAGAAAGTAATGAAGTTTACTTATAGAACAAAACAAATTCTAATATTTTAATTTTTAAATGAATCCATAAATTAACTTTTTAAATATAACATTTTAATCATAGGGGAGCAGTATCTGATCTTAATGAGGTCCTTTTTACTTCCTTGCGCGAAGTAAAATTGAAGTATTGTAAAAGTAAGTCTTCAAGCATTTAATGTTTCCCTAAATCTTGTTGTCGTTTAAAAATTCGAAATCTCTGTCGATGGGTGTACATCTTTAAACGGCTACTTTTGATTAAATGATAAATTTTATTAAAAGATAAATGTTAAATCTTGAGCAGCATTGATAGACAGCGCTTCTTTTAGTCAATCAATTATTCGTGCTTGTCCTAAGAACAATACTGCTTGCTTATATTCATAAATACATGCTATGAAAACATTCGAAAGAATACTCTAGGTTTTTAATTGATACAGCTCATTAAAGCCAGAGTGATTAAGACTGTTGAACACTGCTATTTTGACACTGAGAAATTTAAATCCCAGGAAAAGCGTTGTGCATTTGACGATCATAGTTTTTCAATGTGTTTAACCAGCCAGTTCCCTTAAATGTCTTCCACGAATGCATTCCTTTTCTTAAGCAATTTTAGTCGATTGAAAACACATATTGGTTCGCTAATTGTAACGCAGACTTGACGCTAAAGTATGTCATTTATTTCTTTATTATGAATACGTTTGGTTAAAAGTCATCGCTTACGTTTATTTGAATTTTTATTCGGAATGAAAGAATCAGGCTCCGTGTTTGCCTGATTCAAAACTTGCTATTTCTTCTGAAGAAACACTTCACAAATTTTCCAATAAATTTTTCCATTAAGCCTCTCAAATTACTTGAAACTTCAAAAGCGCCATTAAATATGATTTAAAGCAGTTAAGTGTTAATGGGAATTTTGAGGGTAAACATTTACATTATTATTCACAGAAAAGAAGGTCTTTAAAAATTTAAATTTCATTAACTTTAGCACCATTTTTCTAGCAAAACTAAACAAATTCAAAAATAAAAATTCGAAAGGTTTCAAATTTTAAATTACCTCCAAAGGGGCGCTTTTTTAACATTTTGTGCGTTACCTTTACTTATTAAATATTATGTTCTTCCCACTTAAACCATAAAATTCATATCAACAGCAATATCTCAAAATAATTTTAAAATGAGCGTATCTTTAGAATTTCCGATACACGGTCTCGCGCGCTGGAGATAAAAATGATTTTTCTGTACAACGTTTGCGATTTCTCGCTTTAAAATCCTTGAGTTTTTTCATCAAAAATTCGTTAAAATGTTACAAAATATGAAATAGATAATAAAACAAACTCCAAATTTCAAGTTTGGGCTTCCAGATGCCCATATTCGGGTGGAAATGTTCAATGTTCAAAATTTGATGGTTCTAGGAAACCGTTCTTTCATCACAATGGGAGAAAAATACATGCATTTATGCAGATTCTTCATTATTTAATTTTTTTATATATAATACAGGGCGATAATATTTGGTGGCAACAGTTTGAATAGTGAAACAACGCAAAAAGTGAATCGACGCAAAATACCAAAACGGTAATTAATATTTCTTCTGGGAAAATTGCCACTTTGGGCTAATAATTCCCATTCAAAATTTATTATACATCATTGAACATCGGTTATATACGTGGATCAATGAACATCTGTCACGTGCGCGCATCAGTGAATGTCATCACTAAATAAGCATAGATCATGTGAACCAAGTGCTCACATTCCATACTTGGTATCAACATTTGATTCCAAGTAAGGAAAACATAATTTAAACTTTAACCTATGTGCTGCCTAAAGAATATGCGAGGATTTACCGATTTATTTTTGACAAATAGTTAATTTTTAGTTAAAGCACTTTTTTGTCACTCTCTTTTCACCCACGTCTGTTCTGCTAGAATATAAATGAGACAATGAGAGTTTATCCAGATTGAGAGAGAAAGAAACGCTATTTAAGCGAAGGTTTCGCAAGCTGATTTTAGAGCATTTCTGCCTACTTGAGGCATGTTGCTACCTGTTACAGTGACTTTAAGCGATTCGATTCTGTGACGTTGAATGCTTCTAGCCATAAGGCTTGTATTGCCGGTTTTCAATAAACCAGAGCCTTCTGCGCGTAACTTTATCCTGTGAGCCATTAGGCCAATCTTACTTTTGATTTTAGTTCAACATTACTTATTTAAATTAAACCACAAGTGTTGGCTTGTGTGAACCCAAGTTGGGTTATTGTTACTTATTTGTGTTCCAATAAAATGGTTTTATACATCCTTCTTCTGACGTTTGTTTTTAGTGTCATAAGACTTGCAGATAATTCTTCTGTAGTCGTTTTAGCGCCCGGTAGTGTATAGTTCCTAAGAATACCAGACTTTATAAATACAACACAAAAACAAACTGATTGCATGTAACTACTTATTAGCTGTACTGTTATTATTTTACGTTTATCTATCACAGACATCTAAAAATTTGCATAAGTCTTAGTTAATCCTAATATTTTAGTAGATATTCCAAAAAATGAGGCATCGCACATACACACACATTTTTAATTTAATTAAGTTTTTCTAAGCAGGAGAAATTATTTCTCAAATAATAGAAGTAGGCTTTCTATATTAAATATGATTTGCGCAATTACTACTCTGATATTCACAGCAATTCAATTGCACACTGATATTCAGCACATTTCAGATTTATTTGGCTTATATGGTTAGTTTTGAAACTCGAAGAATGCTAACACTACATATCTTTCAAAAACTATGTTGCAACGTACTTGAAAAGACCAATTTGTATATGATAATTTACAAAATATTGTAAATATGCATATGATAATTGAGGGAAATAACTTAAAAAATAACTTACATATTAAAGTATTTGAAAAGATTAATTTGTATATGATAATTTATAAAATATCGTAAATTAGTGTATGATAATTTACAAAAATAAGTTCAAAAGTATCTTGCTTATTATGAGAACTATTTGTATTTGAAAAGATTAATTTGTGCATAATATCTTGCATATTAAAGTATATGAAAAGATTAATTTGTATAGGTAAAGATTAATTTGTGTATAATGTGATGCACTTTATTAATTATTATCTTAAATAAATTCATTAGGAATTGATTGGGTTTTTACAAACGGCCACAGCACTGAATTTTGGAGAACATTACTATACACCAACAATGTCTTTATTTAGTAAAATATTCCACTCACGTAATTTAAAGAATAAGTTACTGTAAAATTTCAGCTGAAAAATTAACAGTTTGAGAAGTTACTAAGTGGCTTTTTATCTTTAAGTTTTTTTCGGAAGTTCTTAGAAGTTACTGCAAGTGTTAGTGTCACGCATGTTGCCATCTTGCTTTCTTAAATTCGCTAATGGTCATTAACAATGTTAACTTCTTAAAGTGAGCATCTTTAGAGTAAATCTCATGGAAAGCAAAAATGTAGCAATAAACGTTTTATGAATATGGGGCCTTATTCTCTAAATTCCTTTTCTTAATCAAGTGTTACGATCAACTTCCAGATGAATTTTTTTTAAATTATTTACTAGAAATTACAGAAGCTGTTCGCATATGTTTAGAGGATTTTCATTGCGTTTACAGAAATATTTTACCTAATATTTTTAGTCCAAAGAGGCTTTGTCCCTGAAGGACTATTGTTTTCGTTTTGCGATTTTGCGTCGGAAACATTAAAAGTCTGAATCGCCTGTCAAACTGTTGCCACGAAATATTGCAGCCCTGTATTATATTTAAAGAAAATAAATAATGAAGAATCTGCATAAATGTATATATATTTCTCCAAATGTGATAAAACAACGGTACCTAGAGACATCCAATTTTGAATAACGTAAGTTTCCACCCGAATATGCGCATCTGGAAGCACGAATTTGGAATCTGTTTTATTATCTATTTCATATTTTGTAAAACGTTAACGAATTTTTGCTGAACAAACTCAAACGATTTAAAAGCGAGCAATGGCAACACTCTACCGAAAAAAAACCTTTTTATCTATAGGGCGCGGAACTATGCATGGGGAATTCTAAAGATATACTCATTTTAAAATTATTTTACGATATTACTTTTTAGCTGAGTTTTATGGTTTAAGTGCGGAGAACGTGATATTTAATAAATAAAGCTAACACACAAAACGTTACAATACGCAATTTAACGCAATTTAAAATCTGAAACCTTTCAGACTTTTTTTTCCATTTTAAATGTTCCATTCGAAAACTCTAATTCTTCACTTATCTTTCTACACCGTAATTTTCAACACAATAAAGCTCTTTTTAGTAGCAGAAGAGGTATTTTATCGAAATCCTCGTGAACAGCATCCAAATTCCAAGGACGATTCCCAAATTCCATCCCTAATGAAATGTAGGGTGTTTATAAAGTCCCGGACCCATTTTGATGTTTAATAACTCATAGAATAATAAAGATAGGTTTAAATTAATAACGTAAATGGTTAGATAGACTCAAAAAGTTTCATGACTCTTGTTAGTGAACTTCCACGTGTGCCCCCTTCGTCGCACAGAGAATATCAAGCCGATATTCAATTTCACGCCAGGTACCGGCAAGCATGTCGGCATCCCCAGAGGCTAATGCGGTTCTAATTCTGGCTTTTAGGTCATCTATGTTCGACACTCTCCTGCTGTAAACGTTGTTCTTTATAAATCCCCGAAGGAAAAAGTCCAGCGGCGTTATATCAGGTGATCTGGGTGGCCAAGGAATTGGACCTCCTCGCCCAATTCATCTTCCTGTAAAATGGTCATTCAAAGAACTACGAACGATGGTACCCCAATGAGGTGGTGCACCATATTGGCTCAAAAAGACATATGGCTGAAGCTCTTCTAGTTGTAGAAATACGGAAGTTTTCCAACATGTCTTAGTATGCGATTTTACCGTCTTTTCTGTAAAAAAGAAAGGCCCAATGACTCGGTCGTGTATTAGTCAACACAACACGTTAAACTTTGGGGAATCCCTTTGTGCCTCACGGTATTCATGGGGGTTTTCAGATCCCCATATGCGCACATTATGGCGATTAACAATGCCAGAAAGATGAAAGGATGCTTCGTCGGAGAACATTATGCGCTTCAGAAATAATGAAATGCATCAACTTGTATTTGGAAATAAAAATTAGAAGAAAGACATTAGAATCATTACAAAGGGATTTTTCGCTCGAAGACTTATTTTAGTATATATATTAAAGTAAGTTTATATATTTGAATAGAAATTTTGGTCACTGCTTTTGAACTTATTCGGTAGCAGCTACAATGTCAACAGCTTAAGCGGTTTGAGGTTTACATGGTGATTTAAATATTCTTAAAATGTTGCTAGATTGGCTAGGCATATTACCCATCTTACTCTTATTTGCAAGCTGCCCTCTACACCGACTTGAAATGGTTGTGAACTTTTACCCGACTTGCTTGGCATGTTGAATGGAATAACGTTGCGCTGGAAAATTATAAAATTATCTTGCTCATGAATGGAGATGATTCCATTTCAGAATCCCGATATGACAATGGTCTTTGAGTTACTCTGTAGAGATATCAGGATTTTTTTGAAGCAGTAGAAGTGAAAAATGAGCACTGCCCTCCTCGGGACTCGAAACCCGGTCCTCTCGATACGCGCCGAGTGTGCTGACCGCTACACCAAAAAGGCATGATAAGAAAGTGGGAGAAATACCTTATATAATGCCTCTTTTAAAGGGCGACTGGAGATAAGGGGAGCCAGTTGCAAAATCCTGGTGGGGGAAAATCATCATCCACCACACTTTTTTGTTTGGTCGCCACTGTAGAGACATTAAGTTATTTCAAAAACAGGAGAGATGAAAAATGAGTAATGCCCTGGCCGGAATCGAACCACGGATCTCTCGAATGCGCGCCCAGCGAGCTGACCACTTCACCACGAAGTCATGCTAAGAAGGCTGGAGAAAAACCTTAGAACTCCTTCTAACGCTTATAACGCCACAGAAGTGCTAATGCAAAATCGTGATCCCAGATGCATCAATAATTGGCTGTCAGTGCAGTAGAGTGTGCATCATCCCACGGTTTAAAACAAAGAGATGATGTATATACAGTTTAGTACGTTA
The DNA here is from genome assembly GCA_000611955.2 of Stegodyphus mimosarum. Classification (NCBI taxonomy): domain Eukaryota; kingdom Metazoa; phylum Arthropoda; class Arachnida; order Araneae; family Eresidae; genus Stegodyphus; species Stegodyphus mimosarum. The sequence goes on along the minus strand of KK120695.1, from coordinate 131,143 downwards.
TTTAAAACAGTTTAACTTAATCATGCAAATAATACTATCTGTAAGAAAGCATACAACGGGAGGACGTGTACTCTTATGCCTTGACTTTAAATGCATATGAATAAGAAGAAATCCAGTGGTGTGTCTAATACTTTAGCTTAAAGAGTATGTTCGATCGAAAAGATGTTCATTCAGTATAGTAGCTTTATAATAAATTCAATTCCATTGCTGACGAGAGGATATCTGAATTATTTATATTTAACAATTTATGTTTATTTTTTTGTGATCTATTTATTTTTAAATATTTATAACTCAAACCCCTTACAATAAAAATTTATGTGTTCATAAGTTGCTAATAATTTTGGGCTTACTAGTGCAGATAATTTTTTATTGACTAGTAATCCCAGGATCATGCTCATGAAAAGATAATTTTAGATCGGTTTAGTAGACATGAAAAAGGTAACTTTTTTAGTTTTCATGCACAGGTTTTATAGACGTACATATTGTTGCGTTTTGCGCATAATGCGTTTTTTTTATACCTTGCAAAGTTCAAATAGTTAATTTTGTATCCTTGGCAAATAGAACTTTTGGAAAAATTCTACCAAATATTCTCTGGTCTTCTTACAACTATCAAGACAAGTCCAAATAAGGGTTAAAATATCCTTTTATTCCCTCAAAAAATATTTGACAGACGGCCCCTCTCGAGCTTATAGGAAAGCCTCCGCTTGGACTTTAACTTAAGACAGAAAATAAGGAACTAAATTAAATCTAACTAGCTAAAATTTAGCCCAATCTGCACAGAAATAACTAACCGAGTTGGTTTGTAATTAAACCCTCACTGGAGAATACAAACAGGAACGTAAAACTACTGCCGAACATACTAATATAGGCTTAAAGCACCGACTCGGCCCGAAGACAGAACACACTTTACTAAGAACTTTTGAGCTCTTCTACAGAGGTGACTGAACTTCCCATTAAATACTGGTTCTATCTCATTTATATAAAATACGATACCGAAAACTCATTTTAGTAGGAGGGAAAGAAGTTGAGTTGTAGGAGGGAAACAGGAATTTAAAGGAAAATGTTTCAAAATCAAAAGTAGCTGTTAGAAAGTTAAAATAATTCCTGTATTATTCTTATTATTCGTCCCTTTATTTAGCATTATAGTCTGTTATTATTATATAAAATTCTCCTTGCGTGATGTTGTCTGGGGTGCACATTTCGAAACCTTACCCTATTAATAAAACAGGCAAATCGACAATCTTGTATTCGGCGTAGATTTTGTAAAATCCCAATCGATTTCAAGGGCAAAACGGGTCCCCTTTCATCAGGAGCAAAAACCAAATTTCTATACAATACAAGGTTGCGATTTGACTGTTTTATTTTCCACGTCGGCGTCTTTCTCTTGCGTTTTATCCTATTAATTTTGAATAATTTAATATCCACACTATGGCTATTAATTGGCTACTTGTGTTTATTTATACATTAGCCTTACCAAGTTTTTGTAAAGTTTATTCAGTAGTGCTTTTATTTTAATTTTATGGCAGGCGTGTCGAGAAAAGAAACGCTAAGAATTGAGACCAACTATATTATGTAGTTTCTTTTATTTTTCTAGTAATGTTTTATCGCTTCTGTCTTGATTATTGTCGTTTGACGAAACGCGTAATGGAGTTCAGCTGTGCTCGAATTTTTTACGCTTTTCCCTTGACAAGTCCGTGACTAACCTCGAATTAGACCAAATTGCCATTTACTGCCATTCATTGTTATTTATTCTGGTGTTTTTAATACTTGTTCTTAATTTTTTACGTGTTTATGTGTTTTTAAGTTTTTACGTGTTTACGTTTTTTACGTGCTTAAAAAATTTTTCGATGTTAAATTTTTCATTACCTACATTTTGGTTTTTAATTTTTTACAACTGCTTTTACTTTTTAGTTATGTTTTTGTTCAAGTTTTTTAATTCTGGAACTAAGGTGTCAAATTTACTTTTAGGCGATTGCTTTTAGAATTTTACTCCTTTTGCTTATATATATATGGATATTATTCGATTATATAATCACAAAACTGATTTGGGTGCTCTTTAGTGCGAATTCTCAAATGAGTATCTACAAAAAACTCGTAATTATTTAACTGTACACCTACATGCAATTAATTAATATTTGGAATCTGAAAATGAGTTCAGGCACAAGAAGAAGCAGAATGAATTAGGTACAGAAATTCCTATAATGATTTTCTATGCTCGATGAAGGAAACAATACAGTTCGCATTCTTCTTTTACTATTCTCAAAAGGATGTGACAAGTCAAGAATATTGGGCTCCAAAACAATTATGCGACAAAATATATAGTGTTTGTCGCCTGGACTTTAAACAAACTTTGATAAATATGTAAATAATTAAAGAAAAAGACGCTAATGAGCTGCATGCGGAACATCACAACGTCTCATGCTAAGTTCACTATTAAAAATATCACGAAATGTTTACGCGGTCATCAAGATAATTAAACTTCAAGTACCGCAGTCCTTGATATCCTCGCTTTTAAAACAACTCCAAACAAATATATTGCATTTCCAAAACCAAAACCTCTCTTCTAAATGACAGCCTTAAATGCAAATTCCCGTTTGACGTAATGGTATGCATGACTGACGGTACATTACGGAAATTCCAAGTAAGTATGTGTAACTACAACTTCCACTCACGCGAACGCATGGAAGTATCACGCACCGGAGCCTCGAAAGGAAAAAGAATGACGATAAAGCCCTTCTCTTCCTCACCGCTAAAGTATTTATTACGAGTTTTCCTTTTAAGATAGCGTTTAAGGAACTTCAGCCTTTAATGTTGGCCTCACAGCAGTATCGCTTCTAGGGTTACTGTGTCGGAAGCAATGGCAACTCGTCGCCAATAGCGAATTTTAATAAATTTTAAGTGATTCTTGCTTATCATTATTCTAACAGCGCTAGCTAAATTGTAAATAATTGCTGATACCTGTGTGGCTATTGACACAAACGAAAAAGCAGGCAAGGCCTATGTGAAGGCAACTAGCTTTTGAGAGCTTTGTTATCTATATATATAAACAAGAATGCCTGTTTGTGTGTTTGTTGGCGTGTAACGCAGTCACTACTATAGCTATCGTCACAAAACTTCCTACCATTCTTTTCTGAGCCCTGGAAAAAGTCGACATCCACTTTTTTCCAAAAAAAGATAGCTTAAATCAGAGATATTAATGAAATACTCTGAGAACGCTAATTTTCAACCTCATTTTTCCGAGTGGCAACAGTCTTTCACGCTGGAGATAAAACTCTGCTTTATTTCCAGAAGTGTTGCCACTGCTCACTTCCAAATCGTAGAGTTTGTCAATAAAAATTTTCCAAGTTTTACAATGAAATAAAAATAACGTTGCCAAATACATAGTTTTAATTACATACCGATTCTAAAATTTCATGGGAAGCAATTTCAGCTGTTTCCATCTTCGTACGACTTTAATCAGCCGAGATATTAATTAAAAACTCTGAAAACACTAATTTTTGCACTCATTTTCCCGAGTGGCAACAGGCTCGCGCGTTGGAGATAAAAACGCTTTATTTCGAAAAGTGTTGCTATTGCTCGCTTTCAAATCGTAGAGTCTGTTAATCAAAAATTTATAAGTTTTACGAAATCTGTAGGCATAAAGAAAAATGTGTGTTTATTTGTTTGTTTGCATTATTGATTTCTGATCAATTATCTGATTTATTTTTGCCACATTTAATAGACTCAAATTGAATATAGGTGAAATATTTGAAAGGAACTTGAGCTCTTTCGACCATTGGATTAGAAAGACGAAAATCATAAAAACCTGCGTCCCATTGCTATTGATATAATGAGAGAGAATTATTTAATTTTTATAGATATTTTTATCAGGGTTCCATATTGCATCAAACCGAAAATTGTATAACCATGAACCGTATTTGCATCGTTA
>KK120695.1:80141-127203 GCA_000611955.2 Stegodyphus mimosarum | reverse complement strand
TATAGGGTATCATTCTCTCTGTTGTTAGATACATTACTCTCAACTTAATTTAACCGGCATCGGGTACTTCATTGATATAAACAAACCTCTTCCAACCAGAATTTTAATAACCTCTTAACTTTTCAAAGATTTCATTGGATAAATTCGGATGAATGTGGTTTAAATCATTGTTGATATTACTGTGCTCAACTTGGCTAGACGTACAGATCTTGTAACCATCTCGACTCCACTGTGGGATATCAAGAACATCTTTTCGGAATGAATTTTGGGCATAGGTGACTGCAGAATTATTTTGCTCATTTCCATGCGAACTCTTATTCAGAAATTTGTCGGGATAAAATTCGGAGTTCAGAGGCATACTGTATCACCTAACTTTTGATAAGACATTAAATTAAAAGAATTTTTATTAATTCATTAATACACAAAGGTATTAAGCACTTACGAGCATTTGTGGCTTTGTTTAGGACTTGAACCTATGTTCAACGATGTTGTTGTATAAGTTATTTCTCCCACCTTCTTCGCATGCCTTCTTGGTGTAGTGGTCAGCACGCTGGGCGCGTATTACAGAGGTCTCTGGTTAGAGTTCCGGCAAAGGCGTTGCTCATTTTTTCACAAACCCTGCTTCCAAATAACCTAATGACTCTACACTGGCGCCCGAACTAAAAAGGTGGGGATGATGACTCTTCACCAGCAGGATTTGGCGATTGGTACCCTAATCCACAGTTGCCCTTTAAAAGGGGGAGTATAAAAGGTATTTCTCCCGTCTTCTTCGCGTCTCTTCCAGGTGTAGTAGTCAGCACGCTGGGCGCATATTCCAGAGGTCCGTGGTTCGAGTCCCGGCGAGGGCATTGCTCATTTTTCCTGTATCCTGCTTCAAAAATACCTAATGTCCGTACACTTGGACTTCGAGATTTTTAAACCCCGTAACAACAATAGTTTGATTACATTCAAAGAAATAAAATTGTATGTTGTGTTGTTGTATCTCACTTGTCTGACAATAACATCAGAGGGAGAGTAAGTCACCGAGAGCAAGATTGCGCATGCTCTGGCTTGAGCCATCAGCACCATACAGAATGACAATACGACCTAGCATGTGCATCAAATGTATCGCTTATTTGATAGTAAACATACTCTTAAAATAGATATATTACAGAATTAATATGCTAATCAAAAAGCCTTGAGTTCGATTATCGTTGAGCTACAAAATTTGCTTCATTATTAAAAGAAGAAATAATGCATTAAAAGTTTAACTTTTGAGGTAAATAAAAAATTAAACTTACATTTATTAATATCATCATTATCAGGAAAATAGTTTTGTTGTGACTTACGTAATTTGTCTGACAATAACTTCAAAACAAGCCACGAAATTCATCGTTGCAAAGATATTTTCAAGTCATTGGCAAGAGTTTTAAGGTGACAGTACGACTTTTCCTCCACAAATTTAGTTGGAGAGCCCCCCGGAGGGGGACGGATCCGAGGTCTTTCCACCCCTCTTTCGCTACCACCAACCTCGCAAGAGAACTTTCTGTTCGCCATATATTTATAGTGCGGCCATGAAGTAAACACTCTCTACATTCACAAACATCCATACCTTCACCGGGATATCGAACCTAAGTCCTTCCGTTTCTACCTTTAGACAAAATGTTGATAATTCAGTTATTAGGATATTCTAAACTGCCTTAAAATTTCCTGAATATCTGTCTCTTCTGTCAAACCCAAAACTTTTAAAGTTCCTTGTCGACCTTTAAAAACTACTAGTCGAGGTGTTGATCTGAAGTATGCTATCAAAATCGTTCAAATTTCAAGGCAAGAGATGATGATTAATGGTAATGTGTACAATAAAATAATTATTAAACTTTTAATATTTTTTATAATGTGACTTCAATAATATTTCCCGCTTATTACAAAAATTACAGTAAAGGTTTACTAAATTTTTTATTAGGTAAGTAAATAATCTTAATTAATAAACAGGTAATTGATATGTATGAACGAAAATATAAACTATTAATAATTCGCAAATTTTGATCTTTTTCCAGCAAATAATATAATGGTTAGGTTTGGTTTAATTACGGCGAATCTTCGAGGATTATCTGCCTGAGAGGAAGGATGCCTTCTTGGAAGACTTTCTAATGGAAGTGGCTCGTATACACGTTACACATGGAGAAAATCACGAAAGCGCACGCGCAGCCAGCCCGTTTGAGGAATTCGAACCTCAGACCAAACTACCAGTGTTCAGCGACTTTACCGCTCGGCCGCTGATGGGCCTTTTAAACATAACGAAGAAATCTCATTAGTTTCAAAATGAAAAGTCTAAGTTTTCAAAACTGGAAATGTCTTTCGCTATGGCTTGGTTGCTCAAAGCTGTTTTTGGAATGGCATTTGGAATCATTTAAAAAACAAAATTAGGCGGTTTATAAGACAAGACTTGTAAAGCTTTAATTAATTTCTTGAATTTTCTCTTCATAATTACACTTTCTGCAGTTGATGCGGAAAACATAACCTAATAACCTTTGCACGACTTTTCTGAAGTAAATAGTTAAGATACTCACATTAATACATAAAACAGTTCCTAATTTACTTCCATATTACGCCTTTGCTTGTCTACGATCTGCCATTAGTAAAATTAGGGGAAATAAATAATAGAGAATCTTCAGCTCATTACTTGTAAGAATATGCTTAAAAATTGACTTCAGATCTTCAATCTTAAAATCTAAGAAAGCGTATGCTGTTGTTGAACAGTTGAAAAAAAAAATAGCAGCTCATGTATCTCGCATCTACACTACTGATGTGTTGTTATTGTTTGTTGTTGTTTCTAATCCCCTTGGGGCAAGAAAGCCTACTCTAAGTCCAAGAGACCTTGCCGCACAAGCAAATCGCTGACGTCGTCCTGCTCAACAGACAGCTGTCTCAGGCAGACGCCTATACAATCCAGTAGGTGAGCGGGAGAGGCAGGGATGTAACAGGCACACGAGGGGAAGATCTTTTCTCCCTCTTTGAATTTCATGCATCAAAGATGCCCAATTATGAATGGGGTAGACTTGGGTAGACTGCAAAGTTAAGTGAAATGAGTATTTAAACGGATGAGTCATGGAGTTCATTCAGAATCTGTTTTTGCTAGCCACCGAGCGCTTCGTTTCTGACCTTGCTGTTACGTTGATACTCCTTTTGGTCATTTGAATAATTATCACACCTGTTAGGTTGTCGACTCAACCTAATTTAGCCGTAACTTAAGCTGCTAATGCAACACTACTGTTTTAGATTTGGATTTATTGTGTTACGAATTCGTAGTTTCCACTGCAAGTTGTCTGTGTTATTGTAAAGCACGAATACGTGCCTTTTTGCTCATAGTTGAAAATAATAAAGGGTTATTTTCACTCTTCTTCTGTGATAGCATTATTTCACACCTATGCTAGAAGTCGCCAGGTTCATTAATAGGATCTAGATTAGTTGACATGGCCAAAGAGAGTTAGATCCTGTAAACTTAGTGAATCAAATTCTGACTTTTCTAAAACAATTTATAAACTTTTTTTGCTACTCCATATTTTCTACATTTGTATATATTAATATACACGTATATTTCAATTAAAAATTAAAAAAAAGGTTGTATTTCTAAAGCTAAACAATTAAAACGTTAATGAAAATTATTTTAAAAAATTAAAAATGAAAAATGAAAATACGAAATATGCAAATAAAGGAACCGAAATATATCCGGGAAATTTTTGTAGTTTAGAGAGTATCTCAAAAGGCGAACACTCGCCAAATTTTGGCAACCCTTCAACTTCTGGAATCAATTTAATTAGCCGGGCGTTTGTCAGGGATGCCAGTTTGGCACGCGATTCGCTCCTCATGTCATTATGATTGCTATAATTTGAGAGAAAGCGCTCTCTTTTGCAAGCACACACACACACACACTACTCATGCTCTTGTACTTGAGCCGCACTTTGCATGGAATTACTCATATAAAGCATTTTTCGGAAGAAAGCGGTTCACTCTGAAATCCAAACCACCGCCCCCCCAATTCTCCTTCCCCTCGGCGGAAAAACAGAAGCAGAGTGGGTTGAGTCAAATTGGAAATTACCAAAGAAAGCACGATCCGTCAATTGCTTGCATTTAAAATATCACGAAAGGTAGATCATCTATGCCAAGAATTTCATTGGCATGAGTGCGAGGGTTCTCTTACGTCTTTGTGATTCCCCAAAAGTCGAACTCCCCCCCCCGACACGCAACAAGTAACTTCGTACATAAATGTACTTATACGGACTTGGAACATCCGGCTCAACTCTTTAAAATGTATTTAAAAATATACCAGAGAGTTAAAAAGAAGTTTTTCAGACGGCCAGGGAGGGACAAGCATCTTAAGCAATATTTGTCATAAAGGAAAGAATGAACGCCTTAGTAATAAAACCACTTACTTACTTAATTATTTACCACCAGTTGAGTTGCCGTACCGCCTGTTAGATAACTGTTAGCATTTGTACTCATTTGGTGGAGCATTCTGTTGTCTCAAGGCTTAAGCAAAAATCTCTATGGAATATTTAATATCTGTAGCGGAATTGGTAAAATAGCTTCGAAAGTTGTGGTTATTAAAGAGACTCTTTCAAGATTTTAACTATGTTGAATGAGGATTTTAGCAAAGTTGAATGCATTGTGATTCTGTGTTTACGTAGAACATTTACTCTAAAATTCAGCGGTAACTTAAATATAAGAAGTTATTCAAATGCATCGTACTGAACAGTATCAACTGGGTATATTTATATACATCGTAAGTGTGTAAGGTTTTAGTTAAACTAACAAAGTTTTATTTTAATTTAAATCTTTCTGTCTCTTCTCATTTTCAACTTCCCCTTAGAAGAAGCGCGCGTTTTTAGCTTTATGCTAATTTGAAGTGCAGCCAAGTTCTATTTAAACCAGAGGTAGAAACCTCTCAGTGTGAGAGAGCTTTTAGTCTCAGATCACGGTCACTCTATTCGACGTTCGCCTGACCAGCTAGCATTTAAATTCTAAGCTATAGTGCTTTTACATGGTTGCTTATTGAAATAAATCCAAGTGCGTCAGTATTAGTAAATCTTGCTACGCACCATTTAGTTAGAGTCTCCGACAGTATTATAATATCATCTAAGTAGGAGAGAACAAGCATATCCTTTAAGCCGCTTCGGAATTTATCAATTAATCTTAGAAAAGTAGCCGGAGCAGTCTTCAGTCCGAAAGGCATTCTAACGAACCGGAATGTTCCAAAAGGGCAAACAAATGCTGTTTTGTCTCTGTCTGTAGACAAATTTGATGGTAGCCAGACCGTAAATCAATGGTTGTCATATAAGGTGTATGTTTAACAGCATGCAGTAAGTCATCCATCCTAGGTAGTGGATATGAGTCTGAAATCGTAACAGCATTTAGTCCTCGGTAATCAGCGCAAAGTCTGACTTTTCCGTTTGGTTTGGGCACAAGAACCACTGGCGCAGCATATGGAGACTCACATTCTTCTATTATTTTCCTTTCCAGCAGATCGTCAATCTCCTTCTTTAAAATCTCTTTCTTGGCTGGAGGCATCCGGTATGGAGGTACTGAAACTGGAGGATTATTCCCGGTATTTATGTGGTGTTCAATATAAGGAGTTGCTTCTCCTCCTTGTTGGAACACAGTCTCATATTTCGTTAACAAAGCATTGAGTTTTTCCCTTTGGTTTTCAGTTAGATGTCTTCCTTCATTTTCTCTTAATCGCATTGTATTGACTTCTGCACTTTGTGGAAGTTCGGATAGTTTAAAAATGTCCTCACTGAAGCTAAATTTCTGTTTAGGATTGTCATGGAAATACCATCTATTATTTGGAAGGTCTAAAACAATTCCAGCACAACGCAGAAATTCAGTTCCTAAAAGCGTTCTGTTATCTTTTGCGGTAGGTAACGCAAATAAAGTTATGGGAAAAGATCGTCCTTCAATTTCTATATCTACTTGGGTCTTATAAACTTCTGTTTCCTTCTGTAGACCATCGGCGAGGGTAACATTCATACTAGTTTTAACAAATTTTATTCCTCTTTCTCTCAAAAGACGATACAATGTTTCTCCCGCTATAGTGTGACTGGCTCCAGTGTCAGCACACACAATTCCGGTTAACCCATTTATTTTTACTTTCAAAAGAGTCGTCTGGTGTTCCTCGACAGAGAATGTCCGAAGGTGTATAGTTTTAAAATCAGCTTCTGCTTTCTTGGAAGGAGGGGAGCAGACGGGGCATTTAGCCTTAATAAAGCCTGACTTCCCACATCCATAGCAACTAACAGGTGGTTGATCATAATTTTTTACATTACCTCTTGATGAGGCTTTCTTTGTAGGATGAGGGTTATCTCCATAATTTTTGGGACCATCTCGTTGTTGGAACTTAGGGGTCTCCTTACTAACGTTTTTATTTCGTACATGTCTAACTTCTTCATAAATATCTAATTTGTCAACAAGCTGAAGTGGGTTGTTCCATTCACTCCAGTTATCCAAAAAATGTTCTTTATAATCTGGAGGGGCTTTCTTCTTAATCTGATCTGCGAGTATCAAATTCTTTAACTGCTCAAACGTCGTGACTTTTGATTCCTTACGTCATCCATCAAAATAGCTTTGTAAATTAAAATAAAAGTCTCTCCAGGTGTTTTCAGGATTTTTCTTATATTGGGTAAATAATATCCTAAATTTCTCAGCACTCAATTTGAAACACTTTAAGAGAATTTGTTTAATTTTCTGATAGTCCTGAGCATCATCAGAAGATTCTTTTGCAATTAATTTTGCAACATCGGTTGGCAGAAGACCAACAAGATAGATGACCCATTTTGAAACTGGTACCTTCAGAAGGGTTAATTGCCTCTCAAACAAATCCAGAAACAAACTCATATCGGAAGTTTTAGGATCAAAATTAACTTGTTCAATTCTAATTTAGGCATTTCTGCGTCTACAGAAGAAGATACCTTTTGAGACTCCAAACTACTAGCAGTAATTCTAGATTGTAATTTTAATTTCTCCAACTCAAACAAACGTTCATTTTCTTTCTCTCACTCAGCACGCTGTGCTGTTTCCATTTCTTTCCTATCGTTTATAATGCGGTTCAAACATTCTTTTGTAAATTCCGCGTCATATGTGGGACTAGTGATTATAGCATTACTTACACTACACCTAGTGTTTCTGCTAATTCAATTAAATCCTGCTTCTTCCCTTTTGCTAAATAAGCCATGCTTAACTGAAAGTCAACAAATTTCCCCAAACTGTATACCTATAACTTTTAGTATGCTAACATACATAGGTTTTAAAATACTTTAAATACATTTAATACACATCAAATATACATATTCAAAAGCAAAACATGAAACGAAGTAATTACTCATGTTACATTACTTTCTGCTCATTGCTTGAAATAGCATATATAATACCAATTCTCAGAACATAAATTGCTATAGAACACTTTCAGTAATTTAAATTTACATATTATTACTTATACTTAATAATTCCTTTTTTCACATTATTTTAACTAGGGATTATTTTCGGGGGATGTCTTATTTTACAAAAAGTTCCGAAAATCACGATAGGGCTTATTTTCGGAGGATGTCTTATTTTACAAAAAGTTCCGAAAATCACGATAGGGCTTATTTTCGGAGGATGTCTTATTTTCAGAAAAAGACGGTAGTAGGTGCTACTAGTAAATACTTCATTTAAATTTCAGCAATACTTCAGAATTACTTAAAATTTCAAATGCTTCAATTTTCAGCAATACTTCAAAATTACTTAAAATTTCAAATGCTTCAATTTTCAGTAATACTTCAAAATTACTTAAAATTTTAAATACTTCAAACTCTTTCGGTACTAAAGGAACTGGTGTGCAACAGAATTCATACAGTATGGGTGAATTCTACAGTACAGAACAGTATGGGTGAATTCTACAGTACAGTTCTACAACAGAATTCATACAGTATGGGTGAATATTCATACAGAATTCATACAGTATACATTCAGGGTGATCACACTTCATCTACAAGAATTCAAATTCAACAGAATATTTAACTGATTCGGATAATCAGCGAAAACGAAATTAGGTCACTGTGATTAGAATTCTTCCTATATTTTCGTGATCCGGACGATCAGTGAAAACGAAATTAGGTCAAGGCGACCGCAATTTTTATTTTTCCTTTAGTTCCGATAGAAATAATTAAACATTAAAGTTTACTTATCTTTAATATATCCATCGGCTGTCTGTCATCATCAGTTTTGATTCTGAAGTATCCATATGGGGAATTTTCGGCCCTTAGTTGGGCTGTCAGATTTTTTAACACATACACATATATATTTATTCGTATTCATTATAGAGTAATCTCGGGGCTAATAATGAAGACCATTAAGTACGACGAACACTGATTTATTAATGGTTTAACACATAAGAAAGAAATAAAATGTAAGAGAGTTTTAAGTAACATAGCTCTCTCTGAGCTTTCAAATCCTCCACTAACGTTCGTTAAGTCACATGACTGTAAGAAAAAAGAAATGTTTATAGTTTTGTGAATCACGCATCACGTGACCGAAAAGCAGATGCGCGGTTTAAAGGATGAGTCACTCTATCTGTTACAATAGGATATTACTAAAATATGAAGAATTACCAACCAGTCTTAAGGTTAAGATTTGCCGCTTTGTCTTTTTTACAATTGTTTAAGCGTTGTCTTTACTGAAATCATACCTGACAACCCCATTCTTGCCTGCAGATACTGGTTTCAGTTTGTAATTATGTCAAGGAACGCTGCGGCTATCTGCGCAAGGTGGGGTGCGGGAACCGCTATACAGCGGGCCTGTTCGCCCGCAATAGGGTACGATTGAGGGCCGCTCACGGGATCTTACCCTTTTCTCGCATTATCCTTTTCGTAACTAATCCGAACGCTTGCATGAAAGCACTCGGTATTACAAAATACTCAAAGAACTCCATACAGAAAGAACTCCGTTTCCTGAACGAAAAAAAAATATTCTTTAAAAGCATTACTTGAAGAATAAAGCGGTGAATAAAAATATTTAACATAATTTTTTATTTTTACATTATCGATATGGGCACTTTACTGACCACTCATTGACTGTATAGTACATATTAAGAAAACTCACGAAAGCCCTTACAGTGTTAAGTAAGTTAGAATTCATGGATATCCTTCGTCGCAGGCAAAGTGGAGTGGAAGTGAAATCATGTCCTTACCAGTGCGGCTTAATGAACTGATAGTAGTAGCATATTGTAGGATTAAAAGAAAAGATTTAGCATGAAAATATAAGCAGGCTCTAAATTCATTTGTGTTGTTATCCATAGTTTATATACTTTACGTAACCTACAAATTAAAAAGATTTTAAAGCTTTCTATGAAAATTGCATAAATGAACTGATGAGCGAAAACATTATGACCACCTCCTCAACAACGCACTGCGCGACTTTCGCCCTGTAAAACAGCTGCAACTCTCCTTGCCATGCATGCCACAAGTTCTTGGTAGATGATTAGAGACAGGTTGTACCAAATGCCTAAGCAGCGGACAAACTTAGTCGAAATATTTCGATATGGTGGTGTTTGAGTTCTGAGCTGATGCTCCATGGCATCCAAAACGTACTACTATATCGGGTTAATATCCGGCGAGTTAGGTGGCCAGGGCATTAACTGGAATTCATCCTTTTGCTCCTGAAACCACTCCAATACAATTTGAGGCTTGTGACATGGGACGTTGTAATGCTGGAAGATTACACTTCCAGTTTGGAAGACAGACTAAATGCAGCGCTAGCTAAATGTCCGTTTCGGTTAAATGTTTTTGTCGTCTAAATGTCCTTTCGGCTAAAGGTCTGTGTCGGTTAACTGTGCGTGTCGGCTAAACGACTTGTTGGCTACAAGCTGTCTGCTAACTCTCTTGTTTGTTAAGTTGTTGGGTAAGTGACAGAGAGGGAACTCTGAGTGTCAAAAGTCACACCTCGCTTAATAGTAAGCGCTTAGAAAACATGAAGAGTGGACGGAACTTTCTAAGCATCTTCTAAGCTTTTAAAATTCTATTAACATGATGATTATTTTTCTCGATAGATGGCGTTGCCTCCTCGCGCGTGGTTCTACCCGAGAGTATAAAAATCTGTTACTCAGCTTTCTCAAAGAATTCCTGTGTTTCTATAGATGAACTATTGTATTCAATTGTCTTTTGTAACCTTTATACCTCTATTTTGTCACACCAAAAGTGCGCACTTTTCCTTGCTTAATACTGTATTTTATTTCAGAACCACCAGCTCGTTCGGCTTTCTACACATTTGATTATAATTACCACTGCTGAGGTAGAGACTTTAATTTGTAAATATTGCATATATCTTCTTTTATTTTTTACTCTAGTGAGCATCTGCTCCATTTAAGATTATCATAAAAAAACTATTATTAATTTAATGTAAGCTATTTTTGTATACATATTGTTAGAAACCTACTAATGATATTCGATGAGGGGTAGGGCCTTCGGCCCAGGCACCTTGGTGCCAGCACCATGCGACCATGCACTTCTCAAAGAATATGTACTGTTAAGAAGTAAAACTTCGCAGAAGCAGAAGTGGCTCCCTTCCAACGAAAAGGGAAACAACTGTGCATGCGTGAAATATCTGTCGCCAAAAAGCGCTAAAGCTCGAAGCTGAATGTCGAAGTTGGTTTGAACAGGTTCGACCGTTACGTTTAGCAAGAGTTTAAACAAAGAATAGGTTCTTTGGTTTCAAGTAGTGATATGGACAATGGAAGTTCAACAGCCAGTGAAAGTGAAACTTCAACTAATATTTCAACATTTCCGAGTTTAAATTATCGCGGTAAGTCAAAGAACGATTCATCTTAAAACCCGTGTTCCTCAATTTCCTATACACGTCGCGGAGCGGGAGAATGTCGGCTAGGTACCAAAGAACCGGCACATCACAGAGGGGAAATTCTCGCCAACAGATTCCGTCGCCAAATCCCTTGGCGAATGTTCCCTTTTCTTTGTAGCTGCGTTGCAGACAAAGTGGTTTACATTACGCCTATGGAGTCTTTCCTTCTTTACATAGAGGTTCTTTGGCTTTCTTTCCCCTTCTTGTATTTTGTTCTTCTGATGAGGAGGGACCTGTAGCTGCCCTCGAAATCGATTAAGTGTTTTTAGTGAATGTACGCCAAATACAAGGTTGTGTTAGCGAATTTGATTATCTTCTTCCTTGTCTGGAAAAGAAGCAGCATCGGCCAAAGTTGTTAGAAGTCGTGTTAGTACCAGAGGACTCGGACTCGAGGTCCAACCTCCATCGAAAATGATTGATTATTATGTACGGTCCGAATAATTGTTAATGGTAAGTAATTACAGCGGCTTTTCGCACATACTTAGAGACTTTGATTTGCTATAAAAAATTCCTGCTTGAAAATTATTTTTAACTGCAACTATATTTTAATAGGTAAATTATCGTCTGCTGTTTGACAATTTTCTTTTCATGCCAATTGGGACTTTTAAAGAAGAAATGGGTGTTTGTGCAGAGCTATGTTTGTGTTCTCTCCAAAGGAAAATTATTCATATTTATTTATTTAAAAATGCTGTGAAATCCCTGATGTTTTGGTATCTATGCAAACGATAGATAATATTGTCAATAAGAAAGGAAAAAACATCAAAATATTACTTCAAGGAGAAGAACTGTTCAAAACACATATCCAAGGAAAAACCGGAATGTATCGAATGTTGCAACTGTAAGAACTTTAATGTTAAAAGAAAATCTTCGAAATCAAAGGACAGTTGCATCATCATTAAAATGCTCAGTGTTAAAGCTAAACAACTGATTTCAATCTTAAAAAGACGAAAAAAACGTACTGTGCATTATCTTTCTCAACGACATATGGTCGAAAGCAGAACGAACTGCAGAATTCTCTATTAGAAACAACTTTTCGGGCAAAAATAGAGAAATGTTGTCACAATAGATGAATCTTGGGTATAGTTAAATGACCGTAATAAAAAGAAATCCATTTATTAATATCAAGCTGAAGCAAAAATGTCTTGAAACATGGTTCAAAAAATCTAAAGAGAATTTTTCAAAGGGTTGTTGCTGGTTTTTCATATAACGACAAATAAAAATCAAAAAGAGTGCATAACACTGTTAAGGTCAATTGTACATATAATCATAGACATAATTCGTACCCAATTTTCGAATATGAAATACCTTCTCTTTAGCTACAGTGCTTGCAATCAGTACAACTGCATCAAGGCAAAGTAACATGCCGCACATAAAACCTACTTAATTTCCTGCAAAAAATGCAATAAGTATGAATATAAACGAGTATCAAGGCCATACCCTTCGCTCCTCTCCCTACTAAATCTCCTGATCCACGCATTTTTGAGCTTTTGGATGTTTAAAACGGGAATTGTCCAGACATCGACCTCCAGCCCACCTTAGACTTTGGAAAGCTGTCAAGAGAAATGGGATAAGTACCTCTTCCATTACTGAAAAAAGCTTTATTGTCTTAAAAGATGGTAAAGAATAAGGGTTATCAAACGGAACATTTAAAACGCAATTATTTTAGGTAAAATATTTCCGTAAATATGATGAAAATCGTCTAAAAAAACTTGCAAACATCCTTAGCACTTGAGAATGAAATGAAACATGAAAACATTCTCCCGCACGTAAAATTTAACAGATGTTGATAAGCTGATGATATGAGGTTGCTGCTGAAAGTTCTTAAAATACGCATCAAAGCACATAGTTACACAAGCAAGTGAAAATATTTTAGGCAATATTTACAATATATTAATACAGAAACGATAAAATAATCATAAAAAGTTACAAAATTTACATGATGCAGGAAACTAAATACAAAAGAATAATTATTTTTTAATTATTAAGAGGGTCATTGGCAGCTTCGCATAGTTACGAGAATTTTAATCATAATTGTAGATAGAAATGGTGCTGCTATTTGGTTTTCTAATATTTAAATGGAAATTGTGTGCCAGATGATGTAAGTAAGCACGAAATTCTGTTATGTTTAATTTTTCATGAATTACATTGTTCCTTAAAAACCATGGTCAGCAGGCGATTTGTATGAGGACGCAGTTCTACGCAGTCTGAAGATGCTTCCGGCTGATTTTGCAAGAGTATGCCCAAAACGAGTAGGCATAAGCAAGTATGCTACGCAATTTGGCTTTGTGAATATGTAACTCGTTGTCTAGAGAAAAAATACCGATCCGAGAAATTAAGGGGTAAAGTTTAGCGTTGTGTTGTGCAAGTTTAGTTGTGCGAACCATGTGAGATTTTTGTCGAGGATTACCCCGAGCTAGGTGAAACGCCTAGCCTAGATCAGGGAAGAATCATAGAATTTTATATTTCCATCAATCTTTCTTTCCCTTGTGAAGAAAACAGCCGTAGACTCGTCTGCACTGATTTTCACTTTACCATCATATTAGCCAGTCTGATGTGCCTGGATGGGGTTTGTAATGCTTCTAATGCTGGACCACCCTTAGGAATGAAACATCGAATTTTACTGACAGATGAAAAAATCACCCAAGTATAGAACTTTTGGAGAAATAGAGCAATTTGTAATTTATACACAGATTAAATATTTGCTGGTTGCATAGGTTTAAATTTCACTAATATATTGCCGCATGCTTTTGTCTAAAAGTATTCATTGCGAGCTAAACATGATGTATGCTAAACATTTCTGTCAAACCAACTATCGGCTAAATATCCGCGTGGGTCTGTGTGGGCTAAATGTCCCGAAGGAATAAATGTCCGCGTCGAATAAATGTGCGTTCCGATAAGTATCCTTCGCTAAATGTTCTATTGGCTAAGAGTCCTGTCGGTTAAATTCACGTGCCAGCTAAATGTACTAAATGTCCGGTCGGTTAAATGTTTTGTTCACTATATGTCCTTGTCGCCTAAAATGCCAGTCGGCTAAATGTTCGTGTCCTGTTGGCTAAATGTGCCTATCGGTAAACTGTATATGGTGGTTACAAGTCACGTGGGGTAACAGGTGTGGCCTATGTCTCTGGTTAGTTTGTAAGGTTTTAGTTAAACTAACAAAGTTTTATTTTAATTTAAATCTTTCTATCTCTTCTCATTTTCAACTTCCCGTTAGAAGAAGCGCGCGGTTTCAGCTTTATGCTAATTTGAAGTGGAGCCAAGTTCTATTTAAATGAAAGGTAGAAACCTCTCAGTGTGAGAGAGCTTTTAGTCTCAGATCACGGTCACTCTATTCGACGCTCGTCTGACTCGCTAGCAGTTAAATTCTAAGCCATAATGCTTTTACTTGATTGCGTATTGAATAAATTCAAGTGCGTCAGTATTAGTAAATCTTGCTACGCACCGTTTAGTTAGAGGCCAACTTCGCGTTATAAGCTCTGTGAGCGACGACTATTTGATTTCTATTTAGTTTTAGTTTAAACTTGATTGCTCATTTTAGACCCAAGTGTGGTCTTTACTTTCTGTATCCCTCCCGAGTTGGGAAGTGGTTGTAAATAATTGTGATCTAATAAAAGAGGATTTTAAATCCCTTTCAAGTGCAGTTCTTCTACCACTTAATCACAGTATCTACCACCAGAACATAGCTGCATTCAGCTCCTTGTTCCAGATCAGGACTTAAGGAGTTCACGAAGATGTTTGCCAAGAATATACACCGAAAACTCAGTCCTGACAAGGGTTGTTCACATATTTGTTTACTTCCTATATTAATAAAAACCACGATAACTAATGAAAAACGTTGTTATTGTTTCAAATCCTCTTAGGGCAGAAAAGCCTACGCCAAGTCCAAGAGACCTTGCCGCACAAGCAAATCGCAGATGTCGTCCTGCTCAGCGGACAGCTGTCTCGGGAAGATGCCTATACAATCCAATAGGTGAGCGGGAGAGACAGGGAGGGAACAGACACACGAGAGGAAGGTCTTTTCTCCTTCTTTGAATTTCATGCATCGAAGAGGCCCACTCCTAAATCTGGCCGGGTCTGTTTGGATTGGCCTAGATCTTTTACTCAGAAGTGGCAGGCTTGGTTGTTCAGCGAAATACCACTGGTGAACAGGAGAAATTTTTCATGGGAAAATTGCTCTTGGGGGAGCCTGTAACCCTAGTGGGTGCATTCCCAGGTGGCGGATCGAGGAATGCCTCTATTGGTTTTCCAATGGGTGGTAGAAGGGAAATAAAATACCTTTCGCGGACCAATAGGCATAGAGGTCTAGTCAGTCTTCAGCCCTCCTCGTACCTCGCCTCAAATGAAGCTGCATATTACCTTCGCCATGGATCAGCCACATATTGTTAATTGGAATATTGCATCGTCCGTCTCGCAGGATAATCCGGGACGCGCTCAGGATTTAGGCAGAAAGTCTTGTTCACCAATCAAGCTACAGTCTCCTCCTAGAAATAACTTGACCCAAAACCTTCGTACTCTATAAGGTATATCTCCCACATTCTCAGCGTGCCTTCGTGGTGTAATGGTCAGCACACTGAGCCGGTAATTCAGAGGTCCGCGGTTCGATCCCCGGCGAAGGCGATGCATATTTTTCATCGTTCCTGCTTCCAAAAAATCCTAATGTCTCTACACTGGCGCCTGAACTAAAAGGGTTGTGGATGATGACTCTCCACACCCAGGATTTGGCGACTAGGTCTCCTAAAACCCTAGTCGCCCTTTAAAAAGGGGAGTATATAAGGTATATCTCCCACATTCTCAGCGTGCCTTCGTGGTGTAATGGTCAGCACACTGAGCCGGTAATTCAGAGGTCCGCGGTTCGATCCCCGGCGAAGGCGATGCATATTTTTCATCGTTCCTGCTTCCAAAAAAATCCTAATGTCTCTACAACTCTACAATGCAATATCAACGGTCTTGCCACGGAAGCTACGCGGATTAAGCTTGGCCCAATCTTGGAAATGGCAGATCGACTCGAAGTGAAAATTATAGCACTACAAGAAACAAAACTTAACATGAAAAATGTAAACATCACAAACAGCATTATAAGGAAAACTTAACAAACTTTTACACTGAACTTGAAACAAGAATGGCCAAACTTAATGACGATAAGAGCCGCATGGTAGGACTCAAGAAAATTCAAGAGCTGCAGGTCTATTTACCTGCAGCCTCAACTAGATGCTTTTTTTTAATTGTAGAATCATTAGGATTTTTTAAAGTAGGAAGTGTGAAAAATGACGCCCTCGCCGTGACTTGAACCTCGGACCTGCCGAATATGCGCCTTTGTGCTGACCATTACACCACGAAGGCATGCTAAGAAGATGGGAAAAATATACACTCCCTCTTTTTAAAGGGCGATTTGGGATTAAGGGACCCAATTGCCAAATCCTGGTGATGAAGAATGATCATCCACCACCTTTTTTAGTTCGGGCGCCACGGTAGAGTCATTAGGAATTTTTTTAAAGCAAGAAATGTGAAAAATGAGCAATGCATGCCCGCCCCGAGACTCAAACCTCGGACCTCTCAAATACGCGCCGGTGTGCTGACCATTACACCACAGAAGGAGGGAGAACTACCATATAAAATCAAGCAATTTTTGAATCAAAAGAAATAATTCACCCCCATTTAATTTTACAATTTACGTACCCTATATTTGACAATTTATAAGATTATTTAGTAAAAAATAAATATTATTTTAGTAGTACGCTATATTCGGAAAAACATCCAATGATAATATAATTTTTGTGACATGTAATGAGATTTTTTGTCACCAGAGGCACTAGCTATCTCAAATCACACTTTTTGTCTGTATTACTCAAGGCGTTTAGAGCATATGAAGACATGATGTCACAAACGTGAAGGCAAGAAAATGCAGCCACAACTTATCATGGCCGCCAAACAGCGTACGGATCAGACATGGAAACATATTGTTAAATAAAACTGCACTGATTTTTGAGAGAAACTATTCATTGTGCTCTGGCTCAGAAAAGTGTCTTTAGGTATATTTCGCATAAAATACTACTGAAACTTCAACTTTCACTGCTCGTCCAGGTTTTATTATGTATACCTTTGTCTTATAATTTGAATTTGAAACCGGTGTTTGCAATCCTTGAGATTTTTCTGTATAATTAGTAGAAAATTAATTATGTTAAGCATCAAAATTAGAATGGGAGACTTATAAACATTCAACAACAATGGTGTCACAAGCGTGAAGGCAAGAAAATGCAGCCACAACTTATCATGGCCGCCAAACAGCGTACGGATCAGACATGGAAACATATTGTTAAATAAAACTGCACTGATTTTTGAGAGAAACTATTCATTGTGCTCTGGCTCAGAAAAGTGTCTTTAGGTATATTTCGCATAAAATACTACTGAAACTTCAACTTTCACTGCTCGTCCAGGTTTTATTATGTATACCTTTGTCTTATAATTTGAATTTGAAACCGGTGTTTGCAATCCTTGAGATTTTTCTGTATAATTAGTAGAAAATTAATTATGTTAAGCATCAAAATTAGAATGGGAGACTTATAAACATTCAACAACACATAGCTATTAAATAGACAATGCCACTTCGAATGTAAACAAAACCAACAAGAATTTCGCTTAAGGCAGTGGCCATGGTAAGTCGTGACGTCATGGAACTTATAAGAGATAGACTAATCCAGTGGGCGGAGCGCCTGTTCCCTGCATGTTCGCAAGAAGGAGTAGGGACGATCTGGTTTACTTAAACACTGAAACCTATGGCGTTTATAACACATAACTGCTTTTAATTATTAAATCCGCTATGTTCTACAAGTGATAACATTATGAGAGTAACACTTTTTACAAATAGGATTTAATATATCTCATTAAAGCACGTTTTACTGCATTTTGTGCATTTTCTCACGCGTAATTCTTGTATTAACAGCTTTACTTTGGTTAAACGGTAGAAACTCTAAACACAAAATTGATGAATTTACTTTTGCGTACAAGATTGATAGTACATGATGCTTTGAAATAACTAAGGCAAAATTAAACAAGATGTGATATATTTTTTAAAAATTTTATGAGCATTTTCAGGCAGTGGTTTTTAAAATTATTGTAACATTAAAAGACAATCATTTATTTGATTATATGATCTTTAATTGTTAACATTAAAATATGATCATAAGATGATTACTTATTTTAATAATTCATAAAATTCTGAGCATAAACCTTTCTGAGTGTAACGGAAAAAAAAAGATAAAATAAAATCTGAAAGCACTCAGATTTTATATTACGCCCAAATGGAAGTTTTTTAATGTTTTGTGTGTTACCTTTATTTATTGAATATCATGTTCTTTGCACGTAAACCACATAAAATTCAATTCAACAGCAATATAATCAAATATTTGAGTTTGAAAACAGCGCATCTGTACAATTTCCGCGCTGAAGGTAAAAATTTTATTTTCCGAACAGTGTTGCCATTGCTCGCTTTGAACTCTTTGAGTTTTTTAATCAAACATTCGTGAAAGTTTTACAAAATATAAAATGAATTAAAATAAATTCGAAATTCGGCGTTCCAAGTGCCCATGTTCGGATGGAGGATTATATTATTCAAAATTTCATGGCCCCAGATACCGTCGTTTTATCACATTGCTAGAAACATACATATATTCATGTAGATTATTCATTAATTAATTTTTTTAAATATAATACAGGGCGATAATATTTGTTGGCCACAACTTGCAAAGTGAAACGGACATTTATAGTGAAACAGCGCAAAATGCCGTATCGAAACTAATAGTCTTTCTAGGCTACCGGCCCTTTAAATTCCCAGTAAATAAAAAAATCTTATCACGAACTAAAAATAAATTTAACAGAAATAATCACTATAAAATACTACAATTATTTATTACACTTAAATACAATTTTAACAGTAGAATAAATGTATAAAAATTATTAAGGTGTTAAAAGTGTTTATCATTATTATGTATTATGAAATTTAATTGAAATAAAACTCCTTTATAGAAATTATGCTATAATATTCACCTATAATTTTAAAAAAAGCAGCACAATTTAGAATTATAAACAAAAACTTTTAAAAATTCATTTTTATGAATTTTAGTATTTTTTACTTATTTACACCAATGAAAAGTATAAAAATTCTAAGAGAAATTTGTTTGTTTGGAATTTTCTGTTAGTTCAAATTTAAAGTATTGTTTTCTAAAACAAGTATTTACAAATTTTCTTAAGAGTAGGAAAAGCTAAAAAAATATACAGGCCTGAAAGTATGCAACAGCTTTATAATTATTTGGAACGTTAATTATGCTAAATTTTTAAAAATCAATCTCAATTTCAAAAATAAAAGTATGTTAACATTCTAATTTGTGAAATGATACCCTAAAACCAGCTTTTTCTTGACAATTATAGGCTCTGCAATAGCCAACCATTGTTAAGTTTCTGCTAGTCGTCCCTACTCCTCCAGATATGGTCAAGGGGATAGCCGGGAATACGTCAGACGAGGCAGAAAACCCATTTGGGTTGGTCTGTTTCTTATAAGGTCTATGGTGGCATATATCATCACTTCGTTTTCATTGTACGAGACACAAGAAGAAGGCTTAGTCTATTTACTCTAACCTCCTTGGTATTACGTTTGCGTCCGAATCAGTTTTCTAACTGCTGCCAACAAATGTTGTGGAATATATTATTTTTTTAAACGTTAATTACAAAAGAAGCTATAGGTATGTGTGTATGTATGTATTTTGGTCATTATACTGTGAAAAAACAACGGAATCTAGAGTCACCGAAATTTTAATACACGTAGTACTTCATCCGAACATGGGCATCTTGAAATCCGAATTGAATTTCGAAATCGTATTTGATTAATTTCACATTTTATGCAGTTTTAACGAATTTTTGTTTGCCAAAGTCAGCCATTTGAAAGCGGAACGTGGCATGAAACGTTTTAATTTCCAGCGCGCCAGACTGAAAAATGTATATTAGCAGGAGCGAGTTTAAGTGCAGAGTGGTAAATATGATGCTAAACAGGAGCGCAAAATATGTTCACAAAGCCTCTGATGATGCATTAAAATTTGAAACACTATCTTTGATTTTTGGGGGCGGGGGGGAGGAGGGTGTTATTTTATTTTTGCATTTGCTTAAGATTTTTCTACCAAAATAGAAAGCGCAAACCATTAATTCCGACCTTGACTGCTAATTAATTTCAATAAGAGTAGACCGGAGAGTGAGAAGTCGCGGTAGGCTTCACTATACAGAAAAAAAATTGTTTATTATTTAAAATTATATTTCTAAACCGTTAGCGAACTCTGAAAAATGAGATGTATTTCTCCATACTTAGAAGTTTCCAAAAAAACTAGGAAGTGCTGGTGAATAGACTGACTACATGGGTATTTTCATTGATTTCTAGTGGTATAATTTGAGTACAAGCAAAATCACCTTAAGAAATGCCCCACGAAATCATCCCTCCTATTGGGAATATAATTCTCGCGTACTTATTTTAATCAGGTAGCCTAATTTAACTACAAACAGGTCCCGTTTAACAAACAAATCAATAGATAACGTGTTTAAAAAGTAAACAACTCTAAAAGTTTAATGTTAATGGCTACGTTAATTGATAACAAGAAAATCAAGCGAGCGTTAACAGCCTAAAAGAAAGGATGCCTTCGTAAGTGATTTCCTAAGAGAAACTAACACCAGTTATAAATGAGGAAAATCACGTATACACGCATGGAGAGAGCTCATTTTCCAGAATTGAAATTCGGGTTGAACTTAAAGTGTTTAGCATGCTTATCCATTCAATCTGTAACAGTCCCCCAATATTAACAGTAATGGTAAAAAATACGAAATTGTATTAAAAATATCAGTAGATGTAAAACAATTGTTGTTATTTTTTTAAGTACAACTGAAGAATCAAATTTAAAAACGAATTTAAAATACAGTAGCATTTCCTCAATACGCAGAATAATAATTAGTTTTTTTTACAGTTAGATATGATTTAATTTCTTATTTTGAGTTTTTGGCCAACCAGCGGCCGAACGGTAAAGTCGCTGAACACTGGTAATTAGGACCGGGGTTAGAATTCCTATGAACGAGCTAGCTGCATGGGAGTTTTCGTGGTTCTCCCCATGTGTAGCATTTATAAGAGCCAGCTTCCCTTAGAAAGTCTCCACGAAGGCATTCCTCTCCTTAGGCAGATATCCTTCGAGTGCTTTGTCGTAATTAAATAAACCAAACTAAACTACTGACCTATTCTCTCTGTTTCATTTTTCTTCGATTAATAGAAAAGCCTTTTCTAATATCATCATCTTTCATATATCTTTTCTTCATCGAAGAAAATACCAAAGGAAACCCTGAGAAAAATTTCGTTGCTGGTTCTCAAGAAACAAATGAGTATGTAAGAAAATTCCGAGCCTTTAGAAAATTAAAAACTCAGGAAATAAAATCACTATTTATTACGTAAAGGATAAATAAGCCGTGTAACCTTCTCAGCAAAGAGAAAGTTTTTAAAATGTGATTTTAAGGGAAACCGTGTAGAGACATTAGGTTATTTAGTAGCAGGAGACATGAAAAACATGCCCTGCCTTCGCCGGGGATCGAACCGCGGACCTCTGAAATACCGGCTCAGTATGCTGACCATTACACCACGAAGGCACGCTAAGAATGTGGGAGATATACCTTATATACTCCCCTTTTTAAAGGGCGACTAGGGTTTTAGGGGACCTAGTCGCTAAATCCTGGGTGTGGAGAGTCATCATCCACAACCCTTTTAGTTCGGGCGCCAGTGTAGAGACATTAGGTTTATTTCGAAGCAGGAGTCATGAAAAATATGCAAGGCCTTCGCCGGGAATCGAACCACGGACCTCTGAAATACCGGCTCAGTGTGCTGACCATTACACCACGAAGGCACGCTAAGAATGTGGAAGATATACCTTATAACCGAACTGTCTAGTTATAAAATACGTAACCACTGTACGTCTACTTATGGATGAGCTCCCGTTTAACTAATGGAACACACTAGAAGCCGATATCATGAATGATCAGAATATTTTTCCGAAAGAAATTGTTGAGTAGAAAAGTTGGTATTAAATCCTTTTTAACAATTTCGAATAATTCAAATTTTGATCCGGGAACCACCTAAGTAAATACGTTTTTGATAGAGATAGAAAAAAAAACTTTAATTTTTTTCTTAGATATTTGAGAATCTCTGTTTAAAATCCTTATGCTTACAAAAGTATTTGCATGTCAGAAAAATTAATAAATTATTAGTATGATATTTTAAATTATTAGTATGATTAATTATTAGTAAATATATTGTCAATGCTTTTTGTTTCGAGGAAATAGGTACTTTTTGCATGATGCTAATGTCGTTACATCATTCGTATTTTTAGCCTATGTTTCTTTTTCCATTTGTTATCTTTATGAAACAGAATATTTCTATTCAAGATATCACATCTTAAGGCAAGATTTTATCACAGTTTCTAATAATATCTGAGACATGTAAGTGTAATTTCTTGTCTAAACTAACTTCTTTAGCTAAGTTTTCATTAAACAAAACAAAGCTTTCTTTAAATTATTTCCCTTTCTTATCTTCACTAATTTCAGTTGGCTAAACAAATTTTACTTTTTTTTAACTTCACTAAAGAAACTTGTAGAGACATTATGATTTTTGAAGTAGAAATACGAAAAATGAGCAATGTCCTCGCCAGGACTCGAAGCCGGGCCTCTCGAATACGCGTCGAGTATGCTACCGTTACTGATGTAAGGAGGAAGCAAATACTTTATAAACTTCTTTTTCTTCACCAATTTCAATTGGTTAAACGAACTCTCTTTTTTAACTTTTTTAACTTGGCTAAACAAATTTCCCTTTCTTTTTTATCTTCACCAATTTCAGTTGCCTAAAACAAGTTCCTTTTTTTTAACTTAGCTAAGCAAACTTCGTTTTCTTTCTTTATCTTCACCGATTTCGTTTGACTAAAACAACTTCCTTCTTTTAACTTAGCTAAGCAAACTTCCTTTTCTTTTTTATCTTCACCAATTTAAGTTTGCTAAACAAACAACTAAAAGTTAAAGAAAACATATTTCTTCAACTATTTATAAACGTTTGGTATTTTTATTACTAAAGATAGGTTTGGTAAAACTTCCTTTTTTAAAATTCTTTTTTTTTTCAGAAATTCTTTCAAAGTTTAACAACACATTTTTAATTTGAGAAGAAAGCAATCTAGCAATATCTGGTATATGTAAGTGCAATTTCTTATCTAAAATTAACTTCTTTAACGAAGTTTCTTTTATTCAAAACGAAGTTTAGTTTTCTTAAAAACTATCTCCTTTTCCTTTCTTAATCTTCGCTAATTTCAGTTGGCTAAACAAACAACTAATACTTAAGGAGAAACAAAACAAATTTCTTCAATTATTTCAAAACAAAGTGTATTTTTAGCACTACAAATAGATTTCGAAAAACTTCCTTTCTTTAAATTCATTATTATTATTATTTTGCAGAAATCCTTTCAACGTTTAACAACACTTTCTAATTTGAGAGGAAAAGCAGGCTAGCAATATCCGGTATATGTAAGTGTAATTTCCTATCTAAAAGGAACTTCTTTAAAGAAGTTTTCATTAGACAAAACGAAGTTTATTTTTCTTAAAATTGTTTCCTCTTTTTCTCCTTCACCAATTTCAATACCAAAGAAACATTGTTAAACGAAATCCATTTCTTCAACAATTTCAAAGCAAAAAAGTTTTGTTACCCGACCAGATAGGTTTGAGAAAACTTACTTTCCTAAAATTAATTTTTTTAGAAGTTTAACAGCAGATATTAATTTGAGAAGAAAAATAGGCTAACAGATTTTAGTCTTTCTTAATCTTAATGGCACTGACGATATTTATCATTTCTTCAGTTAGAATTGGTGACACTTCCTTTATTTAAACTCTGCTTTCTTGTAGAAAGACTAGTAAATTTAACAGCAGCCTTTTAATTTAGATAAAAAATTTATAAAGAATTTCTGATTTCGAAGTCACTTAAAATTTATAATTAACCAACCATGTTTATTTTTCCTTTACAAGAAATTTTCCTAGTTAAAATTTACTTTCTTTCTAAAATCTCAGCAAAATTTTACTATAGATTTCTAATTTGAGAAATCTGTCAAAGTTTAATTTTAATTTTAGATTTTTTACTTAGACAAACGTTGTACTGTTTTACATTTTCTGAAGAAAATTTTATGAAACGTCATTGCCTAAAATTCGTTTTCTTACTGAAATAGTTATAAAATTTAGCAAAAACGTATTCTAATAAAATTTCGCTTTAAGAATTTCTTAACCTCAATAATCAGAATAATATTTAATTTTTAAACAGCTATATTTGGTTAAATTTTCTTTTCACAGAATAATTTTCTTGTAGAGCCTCTTCAAAATTAAGCAATTAAATTCAAATTTCTAAGAGAATTGCCTAGAGAATTTTAATTTTAAAATGTCTTAAATTTAAAATCATAATTATATTTGTATTTTCTGCATATATTTTTGGTGAAAAAACTTACTTTCTTTAAACTACTTTTTTGCAGAAACCCTAGAAACATTTTGCTTGAAAATTTGAATTTAGAAGTAAAGTTTGCTAAAAACATAAAGTTAAACGGAAGTTTAATTTTATATTTCCTTAATCTTAATAATTAAAGTGACGCTTTTATTTTAAGCAGACGAGTTTGGTAAAATGTTCTTTCCTCATACTCATTTTCTTATATAAACGCTAAAAAAAACTAAAGGAAAAAAACTGAGACGAAACTAAAATTTCTTCAAAATTTAATAGCAGATTTTTAGTTTCAGTTTCAGAAGAAATATATCTTAGCAGATTTTAACTTAAGAATTTTTTAACCTTAACAATCTTTTTAACAACACTTTTTTTTTCTTTAGGTAAGTTTGATGAAACTTTCTTTTCCGAAATTCTCTTTCTTGCGGAAACCCTAGCAAATTGATAAAATTCCTAGAAAATCTGAGTCCATATTTCATGGTTGTCAGATCCTCAATGAGGATGGATTTCTACTTCCGCTCTAGTTTTGAGGGACAGCGCCCCGGCTGGAGGTGGTCCGAAAGTATCCCATCCCTCTCTCCTACCACCAAATCACAAGGGAGAACTTTCAGTTCGCTGTATATTTAGAGTGCCACCATACCTCAAAGACTGTAAATTTACAAGCATCCAGGCCTTCTCCGGGTTTCGTACCCAGGCTTTTCGGTACGGAAAACAGAAACCACTCTTTCGTCTGGGAGGCAAACTTAATAGTAAATCTATAGTTTTAAAGAAGTATTATGTATGCAAATATTTTTAAAATTCAGTCTCTTACGGAAATGCTCCGCAAAATTATCAGGAACGTTTTGTTTCTTTCGAAGAAAATTAGTACACCAAGTTCTAATTTTAGGGCTTCAGAATTCCGATTTTACGTGTTTCCATTTTAAGACAGCCTTCTCTAAATAGGCGAAATGTGATTTTATTTTATCATGTGTAGGTCTCCATCTCTACTGATACAACGCTCTCTGTAAGTATTGTGCAAGTAACTTTAGAGAACGCAGGTTATACAACTCAGACTTAACACACATTAGAGAACGCCAGTCCGTAAAACAGAGACTTAACACACTTTTGCAACAACCAACTACATAGAGTATATTTTCCTCTTTCTTCCCATCGTAATCGACATTGCCAACCGTTACCATCTTTTAAGACTTGAAAGAATTGAATGTGAAACAATTTTGCCGGTGAGTGGGGGGGGGCGAGGGGAGGTCTTGCAGACGAAGGGCTGAGGGTGATTATAGGGTGCCCGGGCTTCGCGACGTACGGACAGACAAGAGCAGACGAAACGTGCACGTGCATTCTTAGTAGCGACGACGGCAGCACTTTTATCATTAGCATAAACTTAACGGCCTAATGTCCTCTAAGTTGAAACAGTAATAATCCGTTTATGAACACCTGAGACCCTCTTACTATTCAATTACAGGCAAGGAGGGAAGGCAATGAGCGGGGGGCATGTCGTGCCTTAGTGATCACGTGACGCGGTTGGTGAGTCGAAGGATAAAAGTTCATGATGCGGTGGGATTAGAGCTGTCATTTGCTGGCAGATTTGTTTTTGGTTTTGCCTGCAAGATTTGATGACACGAACTTAGTTTGTGTTTTTTACCTCAGTAGAATAAAATAAGAATACAAGTTTACGAAAGAAACATTTCCCCGCTGTTTTAATATTAGACATGTTTCGCGTGTAGGATAACAATAATTATCTATGTATGTATACACAAAATCTGAAGTGGCTACTACATGACTTCCTTGTACGGCCTATTAAGTAATTTTTGCTGAGTTTCATTTAAACTTCTTTCCTTGAATTATTGTTATCTGAATAACCGATCCATCAACGCAAGTTAAAAATGACATCAAAAATTGAAAATTTTGAAATTAAATGTCCAGGTCAATTTTTGTTGCATGCCAGTCAAACTGCTTATAGTTTTTATTTTTCATAACGAGTGTAAAACTTTCCCCTATACAAGAACAGGAACCGAGGGAGAGCATTAAAAGTTAGATTTATTATTATTATTTCTTCAAAATTAATTTTGTTTTAAATTTTACCTTTCCGAAACATGAATAACATGCATATTTTTGTCATACAAAACACTAAGTATATAAACTATGACCAACGATTGCGATAATAAAGACTGAGTAAGGATTAAAAGTAACTTATAGTATGAGTAAAGGGGCTATTATACAGTTCGGGATTGCCGATTATAATAAAAAAGAAATTGCAGAACTAGATGTTATAGCAGTCCCATATACAAAATTTCAAGGTTCTGCGGCTAAACGAATTTCAGTTATGTGGGATACATACATACGCATAGACGTACGTACAAAAAAAGTCGCTTTTTTTCTCCGTTTTGGAGAAAATAGTTTTTTATTCTGTACACACGTATAGACGTCTCACAAAAAAATCGTCTAAATGGATTTAGGATTACTTCGTGATGCATGGTGAGTTGTTTGTGTTTTAATACTACTACTAATAATAATAATAATAATGAAAGAAAGACAAGTAAAAACTTACCATATGTTTCAGGATTATCAAGCAAGCTTTCATTTATTTCAAGGATTATTTTCCTAATATTTCTATTCAAGTATCGGAAATTTTAATCAAGAATTTCTATAACTGAAGAAAATATTAAAAAAAATCTGAAAGTTTTCAGATTTAGTATTACTCCCATTGGGGCGTTCTTTTCATTTACACACACATTCACGTTTAGAAAGCATTTGGAGCAATGTACGTTCGGAGTAAAAGTATTTAAAAAGAGCGTATCTTTAGAATTTCTGATACACAGTTTCGTGCACTGAAGATAAAAATATTTTATTCCGTATAGTGTGTTGCCGCTGCTTGCTTTGAAATCCTTGAGTTTCTTAATCAAAAATTCGTTAAAGCTTTATAAAAAGCGAAATAAACAATAAAACAAATCCCAAATTCCAAATTGCGGCTTCCAAATGCCCATATTCGGGTGGAGCACTACGTTATTCACACTTTGATGGCTCTAGGTACTGTTGTTTTTTCACAGTGTTTGAAGCACACATACATTCACGCAAATTCTTCATTATTTAATTAATTTAAATATAACAAAGGCGATAATATTTGGTGCCAACAATTTGAAAAGTGATAGAACGCTTTTAGTGATTTAAAGCAAACCCCCGTTTCAAGAGTAATAACTCTTCTTGGATAACGCCCCTTTAGGCTG
Organism: Stegodyphus mimosarum; assembly: GCA_000611955.2. Lineage (NCBI taxonomy): Eukaryota > Metazoa > Arthropoda > Arachnida > Araneae > Eresidae > Stegodyphus > Stegodyphus mimosarum. The sequence continues at coordinate 99,588 of KK120695.1, read as the reverse complement.
TAAAATGCATTCAGAGACGGTCAAAATAGTCACTTCCGTTGAAATATGATATCCGAAATTTTTTGTGATTTCAATATTTCTTTACTTGCTACAAGTAAGTAATAAGCATAATTCCGTTTGCTTATTTACATATACGTTCGCAACTATACATATATGTATAAATCACCATTGCTTATAACAGAAAGATAAATTTTTAATACTTTTTCAAGTACAGCACTCATTTAATAAGGTACTAAATGCTGCGAAACTGACGTCTAACTAATTTTTTTATAGTTTCGAATGAACCTATTTTATTAATTGCATTCCCCTTTTGTTTATTACTTCGAAATTTTGACTGCGAATTTCAGAGATAGAATGTTTGGGAAGTTTTTAAAAAGCATTTCTTGGCAATTTTTCAAATAGAAAACGCTTTGTTTCTTTTTTGTGTACATTACTGAGATCTGTAGTGCATTTAAATATCTATGGTAATATTTATATAGTAGTAAAAGCAATTTCGTGAGTAATAAAAATAATTTTATGGTAATAAAAGCAATTTTCGTGCAACAAAAATAATTTTCCGAAAATTATTTTTTCAGGAAACGGTCAAAATAATTCCGAAAATTAATAAATATAATTTTCCGAAAATAATTTTTAGAGTAATAAAAGTAAATTTCTGGTGTAACTAATTTTCGGGAGGTAATAATTAAATAATTTCTAGTGAATGGAAAAGATACACAATCTTGCATGCAGAATTTACTTGCATGCAGATTTACTAAAGATTTACATTAGAATCTTGCATGCAGATTTACTAAAGTCATAAAAGCCTTAACCGTAAGATAAGAGCAACATAATTCAATCATTTTTAAAGCAAAAAATTCACAGTTTACCAACTTATAAGAATAAAAAAACTGAGCTCATTAAGCCTAGTAGCAGATATATATAATATATATACTTTTGGTGTCGCAGATTACAGCCAAACTAGGAGGTGCACATCTATATGTTATAGCAGTCCTACAAAATTTCAACATTCTGAGGCTACTTGTTTGCGAGATACTGAATACGTATGTACGTATCACACACGCCAAAAAAAACTCTTCATAATCCGTTTTAAATCATTTTTATCATTTTTTGCGGATAAAAAGGTCTTTTATTCTGTCCTTACATACGGATGTCACGCAAAAACGTCTTTAAATTGCATTCGATAGCGGTCAAAATGGATATTTTCGTTGAAATGTGATCCCCGAAATTTTCCGCGATTGCAATACTTCCTTTTTACTTCGTACAAGGAAGTAAAAATACTTTGTTTGTTTACGTACCACCGATTAAGAACCGTTGGTTTAAACTATGTGAATGAAATTGCTTTTGTCACATTATCCTTGAATGGTACGAATTCCTACCACATTTGATAACTCGGCATTTCTTATCTTTCTAAATTATCAAACCTTTCCTTTAATTTACAACCAAGTTACTTTCCTATCAAATATTCCTTCTTTAAAATGCGCGACAAACATCTATTGACGTTTCCATAAACAATCATTCCTTTCTTATACTTAAGGCTTATTTCACCATTTTAAGAAAAATCCTCTAAAAAACATTCCTTTCCTTTCCATCATCGTTTCTTCCTCATAACTTCAATAAACAACCTCGAAGAAAGAAGAAAATGTTCCCCTCTCTCGGGCGAATACTTATTATTGGCTTTTCTCTCATCCCTTCCACTCCTTACGTATCTCTTACTATTGATAATGTTTTAACCCTTTGCGTGACTTAATTTGGCGAAGGAGAGAGAGAGACACACAGAGAAAACAACGTCATTACACTTGCAGTTATTAAGTCTTTGCCATCGCTGCTGTAGGAGGGATGTAGGATGACGCAAGAGTGTATGTTTAAGAGACTGTGAGGTATATATATATAGGTGCATATCAGCGATATATATCTATATGTATGATTGAGTATATGGGTTGAGAAGCTACCAAAGTTATCACGCGATCGCCACGTTATTTCAATTGCAAAAGGGTAACCTATAGCTTGTTTTAATGATTTTGGGGGGAAGATGGAAAAGGTTTAGATGATTATGTTGTGAGTTTTACGTAGTTTTGTGGTTTTTGGTTTTAGTTTTGTATTATATTTCTTTAGTATCGGCGTTCGGGATCGCGAAGGTTAATTTAGACGTTGTCGGCAGTCAAAAAGGAAGTTTTTTTTTGTTGTTATTGGTTTGGTACTGGAAAGAAATAAAAGATCGATGGAAACTGTTTTTTTTTCCCCATCGTCTTTCCTAGTTCTGAGCTCGTTTGCTTTCGCGGAAGTAACAGAAAAAAAATGACTTTTTGAAATCAGTAAATGGATGAACTTTTTTCCTGCATGTTAAAAGTAAAAAGTGTAAATTGTTGTATGAAATTTTACTTTTCTATCAGAATTTGAATAAAAGATTTAAGGTGCATATACTTTTCTAAAAAATGGCGAGGTTAAAATAAGCTCAGGAATGTTTGCATATCGCCATATACATTTTCAAAAACAAAATTTGGAAAATATCAAAAAGTTCCCGTTGTTAAAAGAACGTGATATTTCTTATTTCTACTTCAAATACAGTTATTTAGGTATGAATTAAAATTCCCACATTCTACAGGGTTTATGATAATGAACCCTTAGCTTTTTCTAATGTACTTTTAAGTTCAGAATCCTTCCTTAATTTTATAATTTGATGATCCATATACGGTGTCTTTTTACTTTCTTGTACGAAGTATAAAGAAAGTATCGTAATCGCGAAAAATTTCGGGTTTCATATTTCAACGCAAAATATCCATTTTGACCGCTATCGAATGCAATTTAGGGATGCTTTTATGTGACATCGTACGTAAGGACAGAATAAAGGACTCTTTTTTCCGAAACGAATTATAAAACTGATTTTAAATGGATTCAGAGTAGATTTTTTCGTGGCGTCTGTACGTACGTACGTACGTATGTATGTGTATCAGATAACTCAAAAAGGAGTAACCTCAGATCATTGAAATTTTGTATATAGGACTGCTATAACATGCAGATGTGCATTTTTTATTTTGGTTGCAATCGGCAGCATCAAACGTATATATATATATATGAAATAATAAAAACAAATTTAGAAGTCAAATGACGAACAGGAATTTCGATGTCGTAGAATGCACTGAATAAGAAATTTGGCAGTCGAGCAGATTAAATCTTCATTTTATTTTCAGTAAACATATTGCGGCCACAAACAACTTGGCCTATTATGTCTGCAAATTTCAAGAGGTTTACATTTTTGATAATTTTGCAGCAAGAAGAAAGCAGCAGACAGCAATCCAACTCGGCTGAAGCGTAGCGAGCAAGCGCCTTACGTTCAGGATGAAATCTTAATTCAGACTGAGTTAGTTTTGGTTCTCAGTGCATTTTGATTGAATAGTTAATATTGCTATAAAATTACTATTGGCTATTCGAGTTTTAGTTCCATTTTACATCATCAGAATTAAGTAAGAATCATATGACATGGATTAATCTAGAAATGACGCAGTGCAGAGAGAGAGATTATTATTTTTAGAATTCAGAAGGGAAATTTGCGTTGCTAATTTAATCTTTTACATAGTCTTTATTTTTCTTACCCTGTTATTCGGCTCAGTGAGCTGAGTTTTTTATTCTTATATGTTTGTAAATTGTGCTTTTTTTACTACTAATTATGAAACAATTAGTACTCAAGGCTTTTATGCACTTAGTTAACTGCATGCTATAGTTGTAGAATTATCAACAATTTAAAAGTTGTTTAAGTGCAGCTAATCCTAAGGTTTCTGCTATAGCAGCCATATTTGTTTACATATGGCACTTAACAGAATAGTAGATTTGTTGAAAATCTAGAGAACTAGCTTTGCAACAACAAAGCACCGTCTTCTTTTATTATTGCAAATTAAATTACGCTTAATTCATTCTGGAGTTATCATTTAATTTGTAAAATTATCCCATATGTTTACTCAGCAAAGCGTCCACAACAAATTAAGTCAGTTTCTACGCCTTCCAAAAGCAAACTTCAATTTTGTGCGCAGAAAAATCTGCCTTCTTGCCCGGTAGCCCAATTCTTTGTTTTTGCGTAGAAATTGTAATTTTAATTGTAAAAAAATCTTTTAGTTATTTTAACTGTATTTGGTGTTTTATGTTTTTCTACATTTTTCAATTTTTAATATAGATATTTTGAGTTTTTATGTATTTTTGCTTTCTCGCTCTCTCAAATAAATTAATTGAATAAGAAATATATCTCTAATGAAATTCCAGGAAACAAGTTTAAATGAAAGGCATGAAAAAACGCGTATAATTTAATATTCCGGGAATTTAATATACAAGGAAGTCATGTAGTGTACACATCAGATTTTTTTTATTTTGCTAAGAGATGCATTTCTCTAATATAAAAACTGTATTTTGTTAAATCCACTGTTTGAGTACCATTTGCGTTTACACAGTTTTCCGTTAGTGGTACTTTGATGTAAAGAGGTGGCTAGTTGACTTTCTGAAAAATCACAAAAGATTCTCAGTTATTTTTTTTTTTTTTGCCTTTGGCATGTGTGTCGACCATTTAAGGGGGAAAGAATTAAGAATTTTAATAGAATTATTTTCTGTTTCCATTATTCTTTTCATTCAAAAAACAACGTGTTTATTGCCGAAGTTAAGTTCAACAAGTAAAGGTATTACAGTTGAACGCCACTGTAACGAATTCCAAGTGAACTGAAGTTTATTTGTAGAAGCACTAGGTTTCTTTGATATTGAAGACGTAAAAAATGTGCAGTGCTTTCTTCGGACTTCGAACCGCGAACATCCCGAATACGCATCGAATATGCTTTCAATTACACCACGAAAGCATACAGAAAGGAAAGAGAAAATACCTTACATACTCCCCCTTTTAAAGGGCAATGATGGTGAGGGAACCCAATTGCGAAATTTTGGTTGAGACGAATTATCGTGCAGAACCTTTTAGCTAGTACGCCACTGCAGATTCACTATGTTTCTTCGGTGTTGGAGGCGTGAACAATGTGCAACGTCCTGTCGGGATTCGAACCACGCACCTCCTGAATGCGCGTCGAATGTGTTTCCAGTTACATCACGAAGGCATCCTGTAAGAAGAGAGAAAATATGAAAGATGTTTGATTATTCGCTAGATCTATAATTGATTATTCGCTAGATCTGATTCGTTCAGAAAGATGGATTATTTTTCAAAATTTTAATGACAAATAAAAGAGGGGGAGAATCTGATTAATGCTGCCAAAATGTTTTATTTGATCTGATTTATGTGATTATGGCATAGCCTTGACGGCTGTCTGCCTAAGGGAAGGGATACCTTCATGGAGGACTTTCTGAGGGAACTGGCTCGCATGCACATTACACATGGGAAAACCCATGAAAACACCCATGCAGCGAGCCCGTTCGTGGGATTGAAACCTCGGACTGAATTACCAGTGGTGAGTAACTTTACCCGTGCGCTGGTCAAAAAAAGCGAATAATAAATCTAACTATCAAAACTTCTATTAAGTTATTATTATGTTCAGTTATTTTCCTAGTCGTTTTCACCCAATTTCACTACAAATTAACTCTTTCACGACCAAACCGCCCTACACGGCTCTTCATTTAGACGACCGCAACCGCCCCCAAACGGCCGATTATTGGGATCTAGTTTTCTTTCCTTCCTTACGTATGCAGTAGCAGGTGCAGTTTCCCTATATGCATTGTGTCAGTTTACTGCAGACAGCTTATCCTAAGAGGTTTAATTGTAGTTTCTTATCTCTAGGTTGCACCTGACATTTCTTTTTTGATTCTGTGATTTCAGTTTAAGACCTTCAAAATAGGTTTATAAAGAATGGGGTCAAAGGCTAATGAAACCTTTGTTAGAGCGTAGAAAGATGTCATTCGAAATTTTCACACCTATTTCTGCGTTAATGGACAGGGAGGGGAGGAAATTGCTGTGAAACTGGAAAAGTATTTCCAGCGGTTCGGTATTTTAAGAATACAAGTTAGCGAAGGGTTTGGATTTCAAAGAGTTAATAATATTACAGGATAAATTACTTATTTTTAATTGTGAATTTATTACTTTATTCATAATAATGCTAAAAGCACTAAAAATAAATAAAAAATATTGTTAGATCCATTTTTAACTTTCTCTCAACTTCTGAGAGTGAAAATAATCTGTCATTTTCACCTGACGTGATTCAAATAGTAAACAAGAAAACTAGCTGCGGTTGCAAAATAAATATGCAATAACCTTATTAGGTATTTCTTCCGCCTTCTTAGCGTGCCTTAGTGGTGTAGCGGTCAGAATGCTTGGCGCCCATTCCGAGAGGTCAGCGGTTCGTGTCTCGGAGAGGGTATTGCTCATTTTTCATCTCTCCTGTTTAAAAAAAAATACATAATGTCTCTACGACTTTTATAAAGAATTCCTGTGTCCTGCAAAAGAGGCCAGGTGGTGGAGTGGCTAGCGGATCGTGCAGCTAAAACCCATGTTCGGAGTTAGATCTGCGGCCTGAACAAGGTTGACTCAGCCTTTCATCTTTTGAATGGGTCAGTAAAATGAATACCAAGTCCGTTTGAGACCTAAACACCGGGGCTCCTGTGACAAGCTGACAACTTGCCTAGAGTATATATTCTTGCACCCCGGCGCTCACAGTGAAGAAAGCAGACATCAGGGTTCTGCAGGCCATGGCTCACTGAGGGATGTTCCACTATTAAAGTAAAAAATTTCAAAATTTCTGTCCTAGCATCAGGCTTGAATATGGCTCTGTCTGACAGCTCAAATAATTTGAATCGAATCAGAGAACCTGTTCACATTCTTTAATACCCACCTGTAATGCAGAGCCTCAAAATATATTGAAAAGTGAGGATGAAGGCAAAACAAAAGTAACATATAGATTACAATAGAAGAGAAACACGCCAATGTGACAATCAAATTCGCAGAAACAACCTTGTATTTGGCGCACATTTACAAAAACACTCAATCGATTTCGAGGGCAGCTACAGGTCCCTCCTCATCAGGAGAACAAAATATCTAGAAAGGGAAAGAAAGCTGAGTAACGGCTTTATATACTCTCGGGTAGAACCACGCGCGAGGAGGCAACGCCATCTATCGGCAAAAATAATCATCAAGAATTATGTTAATAGAATTTTAAAAGCGCTAGGAAGGACTGGATTAGATTTAAAATCGTTCACTAAACTTACTAAATCTTTGTGAATATGAAAAGCCTCAAGAAAATCCAATTTACCAACAGAAGAAGCTCTTTAGATAATTTTTGCAGATCCAAAGTCAAAATTATGATTAAATTTCCAACTATGATACGCTACTGAAGACTTGTTAATTACATAAGATTCATGTTCCTTGATACGAAACTTTAACGCTCTTTTTGTTTGGCCAATATATCTCAAGCCACACTGACACGATATTCTATAAATTCCCCAAGAATTAAAGTCAGAAACAGAATCTTTTAGAGTCGAACCGTGAATTTTATTGATAAGGGAGAAACTGACCTGAAAATTGAAATTGTAGAGAATCCGTGCAACCTTATAACTAACAGAAGGATAAAATGGAAGCACGACAAAGTCATTAATATTATTTCTAACAGTGGAATGTCTCCTATGATGGGACTCTGAAAACTTTTTAACAGCTTTATCAATGATCACGGGAGAAAATCCTCGGTCAATAGCAACTGCTTTTAAATAATTAAGTTCATTGTTAAGCAAGGATTCTGTGGAACAAACTTTGAGCGCGCGAAATACATAATAGTAAAAAGAAGCCATTTTTTGCTTAACAGGGTGGCATGACTTAGCATGGGGTGGTAAACAAACTGCAAAGGTTTTACGGTACACAGTAGTACTAAAATCAATTTCATTGCGGATTATAAGAATATTAAGGAAAGGGAGGGAATTGTGGGATTCAATTTCAAGAGTGAATTGGATGGCTGGATCAATAGAATTTATAATAGATAAAATCTCGGATAAATCGTCTTTATTACCATCAAAAAGTGCGAAAGCGTCATCTACATAACGAATCCAGAGACGAAAAGATAGTTTATCAAATAATTTTACCTCAAAATAGTGCATATAAATGTCAGCAAGTACAGGACTGAGAGGATTACCCATAGCTAATCCTTCAATTTGACGATAATATTCATTTTGGAAAACAAAGTGGGTTTGACTGAGAGAGACTTTAGTAAGCGAAACCAACTCATCAATTTCAGTATGTGTGAAATGGAATTCCCTAAGCCTAGTTTCAAGACATTTTAGTGCTCCTTCGACTGGAACATTAGTAAACAGTGATTTGACATCAAATGAAACCATAATGGAACGCAGTGGAGAAATACCTTTAAGTTTATCGATGACTTCAGAAGAATTTTTTACAGTGTGAATATTGTTAGCAAGTAAAGGAGAAAATCTGGAAACTAAATATTTAGCCAAAGGATATGATGCTGTACCTATGTTGGAAACAATTGGTCGAAAAGGAATCCCAGTTTTATGGACTTTTGGGAGAGCGTAAAGCCTAGCACAGTTAGCAATAGGTGGAATAAGTGATTTCTTCAACTGTGTTGGGAGTATGTGAGAAGATTTAATAGTTGTTTTAACTTTTGTGAGGTCCGAAGTTGAAGGATCTTTAGGGATCGAGCAGTATGGGCCTTCATTTATCAGTTTGGAGACTCCAGCAATATATGTGGGTTCGTACATGACAACGATCTGTCCGCCCTTATCAGCTTTAGAAATAATAATATTAGTATCAGAATGAATTTCACGTAAGGTCTCTCTTTCTTTTTTGGTAAGATTCAAACCCAAAGATTTGTTATTAAAATTAACGTTATGAGTAATTAGGTGGCGGATTGTATCCTTCTGCGGTTCTGAAATTTTGGAGAATTTAAAAGCTTTTTCAATACGGGCGATGATTTGAGGAACTGAAGGTTTAGATGTCTTTGAAAAGTTGAAGTTATATTTTAATACTTTTAACTGATCCTCCGAAAGATTCTTGTTGGAGATATTAACGATGGGGTGAGCGTTTACAGTGGGAAGATTAACTAGATGGGTGGGAATTTAGAAATAAGCACATTTTTATGCCGTTGACAAACGGTATCCTGTATGTTTACAGTTCCTATTTCAGCCTTAAGTGTTGGCGTACATTATTATATTTTTTTCAGTTTACCATATCAGTGGTCAGTTTTCTTAATAACATGGCTTACAAATTTTCTTCTGTTTTATTATTAATGTTTTGTGTGTTAACGTTATTTACTAAATTTCACGTTCTTGGCATTTACATAAAATTCAATTCCACAACAAAAATCGCAACATATTTAAAAACAGCATGCGTTTAGAATTTTCAATAAATAGTCTCGCGCGCTGGAGATAAAACTGTTTTCTTTCTTACAGTGTTGCTAATGCTCGCTTTCAAACGTTGAGTTTGTTTATTAAAAGTCATTGTAGTTTTACAAAATATGAAATCGATAATAAAAAATATATAACGTCATTCTATGAAAATGCCGAATACCTTTAATTAGATAAATCAGAATTAAATGCATTTTTATTATTTAAATCAAACGCTGTTTAAATGTAAGAAACGAACATTCTTAAGAACTGCACCTATTACTTTCAAATATTTTAGTTTCTTAATCTACAACAGACAGATTCAATTTGAAAGATAAATGTCTTACATTTCGCCAAATGGAAACAGACTCGAATGAAAAGTGAACCATCGCGTTTGTAGTGATTCAACACAAAAATCCCATTTCGAGACTAAAAGGTCCTTTTGCAGATAATATAATTCACCGGGAACGGAATCACAAATCGTCTAAACCTTATTTGAATGTGCTACCCATTCATTTGCTCATTTCAAGAAATAATGTCATTCTTTATATTTTCCCAAAGTAAAAGGAAGAATTACCAAGCGTGTATGAGACCTGGTCAGCTAAATGGTATTGCTAGTGATTTATCATCACAATATTGTTTAGACTCGTTCTCTTAGATAGCACAAACTAAGGAGCTCTCAAAAGACTGTACGAGGAATTATAATCAGGTCTTACAGAACAGAAAAGTAAAAGAAGGGTGTAAAGAACCATTTATTAAATCACATATAGTTGAACAGATGACCCACTTGGACTCACATAAAGCCAACACTTCTGGTTTAACTCCGACAGGTAATGTTTAAATTGAAATAAAATGTAGCTAAACTATCTTAACGGTTCACATGATAATTTAACGCGCAGAAAGGCTCTGACTCGTAGAAGGCGGCGGAAACAAATGTAATGGCTAGAAGTACTCAACGCCAGAGAATCAAATCCGAAGTAATTCAAAGTAAAAACGTTGCCTTCAAGCAGGCATAACATGTTCTAAAATAACCTTCCAAAACCTTCGATTAAATAACACTTCCTTCTCCCTAAATTTGAATACACGCGAGCTATATCATTAACAGTCTGGCAGCTAAGCGTGGGTGAAAAGGGACTGAAAGGAAAGTTGATTTAAACCTTAACTGGTAGTCAAACTAAATAAAATTTCGCAAAAGAATTAGAACTATTTAATATTGATATCCATGTCAAATCTTGGCTGTACGACAAATTGAGATCCAAACAACATAATTTAAACCAGATTAACGGGAAACGATTGGTGTCGGGGCTGAGAATTAACCTCTGAAATAGAAAAATAACACCAATAAAGCATTCTGTGCGTAGCACATGAAATATGACGAAGAAGTTCGAAAATGTTAATTAAAGATATTTCTGCTAAGTACATAAAAGTCACTGAACGTTTCTTCTGTACATAAATCATTGCTGATCAGTGGAAATGATAATATTTCAATATTTTAGTTTGTTAATCCACAACAGACAGATCCAATTTGAAAGTTAAATGTTTTACATTTTGTCTAATGGAAACAGACTCGAATGAAAAGTGAACCATCGCGTTTGTAGTGATCAGCACTTCAGGTACAAAGATTAGTTCCTTTTTGTGAGATTGTGAGAGTATGAGAAACAAACTGCATTTATTTTATTCAAGAAATTATTTTGGCAGGCACTGGCCATTATAGGCGTTAACCAGTACTAAGGCCGGAAATGGTCGTCACTTTGTTATGCAGGCACCTAAAAGTTGGGCCACCGTTGCTTCCTGCGAAGGGACAAACAATTTACACTCACGTTTGTGAAAATTGCAACACCAAGAAGGAATCGTCATAATTGAATGCAATTTAATACACAGTTGAGTGGTAGTGGTACAAATAAATGATTAAATGTTCAAAGCAAACAAACAAGAACAAGAGATCAGAATCAGTATTTTGTGTGGCCACCACGCGCCGCAATAAGTGCTGCTACACGACGTGGCATGGAGTCAAACAAAGTTTGAATGTCTGACTGAGGAAGAGCATTCCATATCGTTTGTACGCGTACCCAAAGTTCGTCTGCAGACGCAACAGGACGAGGATCACGAGCAAGACGCCGACCAATGACATCCCACACATGTTCAATTGGCGACATATCCGGGGAACACGCAGGCCAAGGAAGAAGCTGTACCTGCTGCGCTGCAAAGAAGGATTTAACAATCCGAGCAGTATGAGGGCGGGCATTGTCCTGTTGAAATACAGCGCCTGGCAAGCTTTGAAGGAAGGGAACAGCTTCGGGCTGTAGAACTTCACGGATATACCGGTTGCTGTTCAGATTGCCCACAATTCGTAGCAATTGAGATCGTCTATGATATGCTATGGCGCCCCAGACCATAACTCCGGGTGTTCGTCCACTGTGGCGTTCGATAATGCACTCCGGAAGGTGGCGTTCACCGGCATAGCGTCTGACACGAATGCGGCCATCATGGTACCACAAATTAAAGCGGGATTCGTCAGAAAACACGACATGCTGCCAATCAGCACGCCAGTCTCTATGCTGATTGGCCCATTGTAGCCGCAGGCGGCGATGGTCGTGCGTTAGGGGGATCCTGTATAAAGGAGTCCGTGCGCGCAGTCCACACTGCAGCAGACGTCTACGAATTGATGAAGCACACAATGAAACACCTGTAGCTATTGACCACAGTGCTGCCAATTGTCTAGAGGAAGCTGTACGGTCCGTCCGCGCCATGCGGACCAGGTGTCTATCATCGCGAGCTGACGTCACATTTCGGGGTCCACTCCCGGATTTCCGAGTTGTCCGACACTCGTCCGTCCACTGCTTCCAAACGCGCATCACTGTGCTGCTGTTACGCTGCACACGAGAGGCTACTGCACGATACGACAATCCAGCTTCACGAAGGCCGATGATTCTCCCTCGTTCAAACTCTGTAAGTTGTTCAAATCTCGCTCTCTTTCGTCGACGAGGCATAAGTACAGATTGAGTTAACGTTTACCACTAGCAGATAACCACCGATAACCATACACGCCTCGCTACAGCCGTCTATTTATTCGGATCCATCAGCCGTTCAGAGGGCGCTGCTCAGCATACGCATGCGCTACGGATTTGCAATTCTAATCATTTGCATATCATGCGCTACTTTGCATTTCCTGAAAATTTCAGCTCACTCGCGTAAGTCCTTCATGGTGTTGCAATTTTCACAAACGTGAGTGTATATCCATACCTTCTCCGGATTCACTCCTTTCGGCAGCACTTCTACAGGAATAGAGACTCCAGGTTTTTTCCTCAGAAACTACTGAAGCTTTTCCATTAAAATCTAAACCGATAAAATTTCAAAATTTTCCAATTATTTATGTAAATTTTGTGTCATATTATAGTACTATTTTAGTGTTACTGAAATAATTATCTATACCCAATTTTATGTCAAATTAAAATCTTTAATCAAGTTGCATTAGGACACAAATTTAATACAATTTGCAGTTTAAGTCTGTTAAAATCCATGCAACTTAGTGTCTGAAGTTTATATTAGCATATTATATAAATGCTCTTATACCATTTTCTGTGAAACAAATTTCATATATCATTTCATTTTTTAGCTTTAACTTATATTTCATATAATATTTGCCATATATCAAATTTTGCATATCATATATCACACCATTTATAAATTAATTTAAAATACACTAACATTAGCTTTAAACTGGACCTCATTTTGGTCTTAGCCCACTTGAGGCTAAGATAGTCCAACATTAGAAGTCTGGCCCTGGTTCAGATCTTGGCAAAGATGATAACAGTATGGTCATTTTACCCATACATAATGTGCCCATGAGCCAGTTTCTCTTAAAACGTTCTCTATAAAGTCTTCTGTGTGAAAGATCTTCCTATAAGCAAAACGCCGTCAAGTGCGTTCTCAAAGTCTATTAAATAATTACATTCACTTCAGGCTTACTTTTGAGCTTGAAATATTGTTGGTTGCGTACGTGTTCGTAATGGATTGAACGCACACAGAACCGAAGATAGCCTGACAAAATTTATTGTATCTAACAAAACACTTTACTGTTCTGTTATTTCCCACCAAAATTCTCGCAGAGCTCTTCTCAGTATCACAGAACACAGTCAGTAGTAACACTTCGAACTACTAGGAGCGTTAAACACAATGCACTTCAGAGCGTATCTAAAAGGTGAAGTTCTCAAGCCTCCGCATTTAGGGCTGAACGAACAACTACTGAAACCAGAGGCTCTCTCCGGTTGTATATGGTATTCATCAGGCCACAGAGAAATTCTATTTCTCGAAATAATTGGAAGGCATTACGGTTAAACTTACTTCTAAGGACCGGATACGGCTACAGTAGCATATCTAAATTAGTTACATTTATTCAGTCACAATACCAATTATAGTTGTACATGGACCGGAATAAAAAGTTACGAAATGGCGTCAAGATTTTAGCCAAATTTGGAGACAAATATTAGTCGCCATAACAATCGCCAGCATGGCGATTTCTCGCCAAATTACCGAGATAGCTATTTTTAGAATGTTAAATACATAAATACATTAGCCTTTGTATTCTTACTTTTCCAGCAAAGCTTCGTTTCTTCAGATTTTCAAGCTATGTATTAAAACACGTATAACAATTTCACATTTAATTTCAGTAAAATTATTTATATATGTGCAAAATTCGTAACAATATTATTAGAAAGGATTTTAGTAGAAATTCCTTAATGAACCATTTTAGTGAAGTATTAACTAACATAAATTTATTTTTCATATAGCAAGTTCCGTTGTAAAACATTTATGTAACATTTAAGCACTATTAGACGGACATCCAGCATTACCAGTAACATCAGAAACATGAGCAGACCCTAGCTGGATATCATCTTCTAATTCCTATATAACCATCTTTTAAAAACTTTTCGAATTACAGAAAGTCGTTTATCGCTGAAACCTCGTCGGCATTCTCAAGTGGGATAATTACCTCTAATGAACATTCGACTATGCCAATGACTGTGAAGGGAAACTTGCATCCGTTTCAGAAGCAAATAAAACCCGTCTGGGAATCGAAACAGGCCGAAAATTTTCATTTCAAAACCAACCTTTTCTAAACCCCGGGGAAGGTACACCTGGAGGGGAGACAAGGGGGTATTTCTAAAGTTGCGAGTAAACACTCTCTCCCCTGAATTGAAAATATCGTCTCGGGAGAGACACCGATATTAATGTTCTACGTAAAAGATAACCCATTCCGCAGTTCCACAAAATATTGTTTTATGTTGAAAAATACACTCCACATCCATTATTCAAATTTTCGCGGTTTCCACAGACACAACAAAATGACAAACGGAACCTAAGAATATATTGACACCCGATTATTTTTCGCGCGCGTTGGCAAGGGCGAGCGACATTTTCCCTATCTGCGAGATATTGTATTCCGCCCTTCCGCCACCAGGGGGAGCGGCAGACCTGGTCATTGATTACCACTTCGCTTTACTTTTGTTTTGTGCCACCTTCTTTGTGTTTATCTATCCGCCGGCGTAATAATTATTGAACGCAAGCGAATACGCGGCCATTTGTCAAAGAGGTGCTGAGCGAATCACGCACAAACTTGAGTCTACGCGTCTTTTGTTTTGTGCTTAATCATTCGCTGTGTTTGTTTTCTAGAGGCGTCAAAGCGCGTGCGTGCCGAGTGTGTTCTAAAAATGCAATATCTGTTCTGCTTTTGGAGATATTTGTCGCTTTTGATGGAGAGTTTCAGCTATAAGCTTAGGGATGGGGATGTAAAGTGTCAGGCATAAATTTTCTGTCTTTGTTACCGATATTTGTTAAATGCTGTGTCTCATAGGTTTCTGAAAAAAATTATTGGTAAATCCCCCCCCCCACACACACGCGGGTAGCTCAAAAAGGTATTATTTTTTAACCATATCAACCAGAAATAAATCAGCTTGCTTACATTTGAATCACACCTGTTATGAATATTTATAAATCAATACACAGAAAAATATTGCATGCAGTTACTCGGCAAAATTCGAGAGTCTTTGAATCACGTATAAGCTTTCACTTAAATTATTATGTATTTCATTTAAGTTATATATTATTATAAACTTTACTTATACAGTTTCATTAGTTCTCCCCGCAATGCGAATAAATATTTTTAACATCCGTTTCTATTACTTCTTGCAAAACTGAAATACTTCTTTAAACTTTAGGATGGCTCATTTTATGTGATTCTTTTATTTATTTATATTATTTTTTATTCTTTTATCGAACGGCCGACACTTGCCTTTTTTCAGCATTATCCACTCCCAAGGGAGGAAGTGGTAGCCATTTTTTGTGGAGACACCTAATAGGCTGTCACCGTTACCTCCTATGAGGGGACAGACAATATATCCATGCCTTCTCCGGGATTCGACTCCGGACCCTTCGGCATTGCAGTCGATTTCCCTAACGACCATAGCCCACCAGCGGCCGAGCGGTAAAGACGCTGAACATTGGTAATTCGGTCCGAAGTTCGAATCCCGCGAACGGGATGGCTGCATGGGCGTTTTCATGGTTTTCCCCGTGTGTAACGTGTATACGAGCCAGTTTCCGTTAGAAAGTCCTCCACGAAGGCATCCCTCCCTTTAGGCAGATAGCCCTCGTGTGCTTTGCCATAATTTAATAACCTAACCTAACCAAACCCTAACGACTATACCGTTGGAGCGGCCCTTATGTGATTATGACAAAGCTCACGAGGTATTTGCATAAGAGAAAGGAAGTCTTCGTGAAGGGAAATTCTAAGGATTCTAAGGAATTCTAAGGAAAATTGATTCACATTCAGGTTACAGATGAGAAAGTCGTCTAAAATGCCCATGTAGCCAGCCCATTCGAGTGGAATGGAGTGTTGAGCGACTTTACTTTTCGGCCGTTGACAGCCGAAAACTGTTGATAACAAAATCTGAAATTGATGAAAGAATCAGTAAAGGAATGTTTAGTAATCAGTTTAGCTCTCATAAGGATATGCCGCCCATATGGTATACAGATTTGTAGTGATGGCTGCAGACAGTCCTTGTCTGTCAGTCTTCGTACAAGCAGTCCCGAAGAAAGCATGCATGTTTGTAAGTGTGTAGTATTTGTACGGAAAGTGGCCACCTTAATGCACGCAGGGTCGAAAGTCCTCTCAAGTGGATGAGCAAAGTGGATCAAACCGTCCTCTTAGAGGTTCTCCGTCAAAACTGGGGCTGAGTTTAACAGTTAACAAGACCTGGCGTTACTACGAAAATTCAGTGTGGCAAGGAGTGCAAGACTGCGCCTGTCGTTGGCAAGAGCCTTGAGCACCATATAGGTGACAATACTACTTTAATCAGTTCCGTCCCCAATTTTAATGTAGAGCACCCTGGGGGGGAGGAGTACGAATGTCTTCTGCTCCCTCTTCCCCTCAAACGAACCTTTCAAAACTGCTTTTGGTTCGCCGTATATTTAGAGTGTCCCCATGCTTCTCAAACACTATACATTTACAAGCATCCAAGCCTTCTACTGACTTCAACCCGGGCCCTTCGATACGGCAGTCAGAGATATTAACCACTATCTTGGTTGGCCGGTGGATGATTTAATGGAAACTTAAAGAAGACTCCATTAAGTCAATTACGGGTTTAATATCGCCATCTTCCAGCTGGTCTTTCCTGACTTCTGTGTCACTCCATGGGTTTCGATCATCCGATGTTGATGCCGTAATTTGTCGTGCGACAGGGCTCAGCAGCTCATGTTTCTCTTCGACCATAGTATGATATCAGCAGCTTTTTTAGCAGACAAGGCATCGGCGCTTCCAGGTGAGGGTCCAGATTTCTAGGCTTTCAGAGTCACTATCTTGGTTGATCGGTGGTACTTAAGGTACTTACGGGAATGAACAGATGCCGGCCTTGCTTCAACCTGTTATACACATCAACTGTATACTATCGTATAACGGTATAACTACTCTCACATGGAGAATAGATTACCATGCAGTTGTGTTTTAAATCTTGCATTTCAAGCACAATCTAGTAATTGAGGTTTCGGTATTTGTTTCGTGCTTAGTATCAAAATCTTTCATTGAAGCTAATTTTTTAAAAAAATGGCGATGTATTATTGGAATATAAGTTTTAAAAATTCATCATTCTATCATATAATTCTTGACGTAGAATCTTTGACATAGCTCCCTTTTCTTGACATAGGAGCTTTGCTTTTACGAAATAATTTTATTATTGCTTTCAAAATAAGATTAAATCATAAATTATGTAGTGAAGAATGGAAATTGGTGGGAAAATATCCCTAAATGAATGTCCACATAATCCTGTTAACTGACACACTAATTTACTATAATTAATCTCGTGTAAAAATAATTCACAGTGCAGTTCTGTATTAAATTTTGTCTTTGTCTGTGAGGGTGGTTTACGGATTGGTTGGCTGACGTCTTGTCTTTGAGGAGCCAAATGAATCCATGTGTGGAAATCACTGCTTTTGCCAGTTCCACTATCTTTTCACAATATAGCTCTTCCTGGAAAGAAAATTCTCTCAAGCTTAGCAGAGCTGCAAGTATTGCCAGACAGGTTAAGATGAGTTCTGGCGAAAACTGCGTTTCCGAGCAGTTTCTACAAGTTCTGTATGATCTGGTACCATCTTCATTAATTTTCGTTCCAGCAAAATGGCGGATTCTCAATCTGGTAATGGTCTTTCCTTGTGATTTCTCTGTTTGCATCAATCTCTCATATCTGATGGTCTTTCTGAAGAGATTTCTTTTGAAGTGACTATTTCGCAATGACATCAGCATCTTCGAGCGTGACGGGGATTGATTATGGTTTACAGATCATTTCTCTGTTACACTTTATATTTTACGTGAGGTAACTTTGTCTACTCATTAGGTTTCTTCAAAGAAGTAAATAGGAAAAACCAGTTTTGCCCTCACCCAGATTCGAACTCCGGACCTTCCGGTGCTAACCAGGCTTGCTTTCCTATTGCACTACCAAGCTACGCGGCAAGGAATGAGAAATGTACCATGAGGATGTTCACTGTTACCCGTAGGTTACAATAGGAATTATTTTATTCTGTTCCAAGTCCGATCGAAAATAGTGATATGCCATAAGACTAAGGGAATATTAAAATTGTTAATACCTTCAGTATTAGAAACCCTGGGAACTTTTTCATTTATTCTAGAAAAATATTTACAAATTCTCACAGTTTTCAAGTTCAACGTTATGTGTTTTCTAAGTCTTCTATTAGGGCTGACTCAGCTATCCTTCATCTTCTTTTGCTTTTCTACTTTTGGTTTCTTTGACCGGTTCGTGTTTCAAAAAGTTGATTGAAATGGTTAACATTTCTTTCCTCTTTAGGAGGATGCTGAAATAACGCATAGCATTATCATTGGAAAAAAACCAGTTATTTTTAACATATCTCATTAATAGTATTACGGATTTTGTATTTAATTTGTTATTTTTAAGTAGAATTGTAATTAAAATTGTTTTATTTCCCTGCGTAATGAAGCGCGTGACAAGTTTTAAGTTATTCCTTTCCTTTGCCTATGCACAGCTCATAGCATATGACAGGACATACATATGTCAAAACTAATGAAATTGGATATTTAATCAAACTCTACAGGAAAATTAAGCCATGATTTGCAGACTCATTAGGATTTTTCTGAAGCGGGAGGTGTGAAAAATGAGCAATGTCCTCTCTGGGACTTGAACCTGGATTTGAACCTTGCTGTCGAATACGCGCCGAGTGTGCTACCGTTACACCCCGATGGCATGCAGAAAGGAGGAAGAAAATGCCTTATACGTTTAAAATTTATAAGCCTATGTTAGGATTTATAAAATACTTTGTGTAATTCAAAAGATATTTACATATCATATGATACCCATCATATCATCAATGATATCTGCATTAGAAAATGGGACATCCTCACTTGTTTTGCCTCACGCCAGCAATTTTTTAAACCGGTTCGTGTATAAAGCAAACACCACTTATTTCAGTCGCAAATGTTTTTTTTTTCTTATCATTTCTATTAAAGGCATCTATATATACCATTTGAATTGCAATATCAAATTGAAAAATAAATTTGAGCTCATTATTTACTAGCCGTTATTCAAATGGCGCCAAACTTGAGTGAGAAGTTTCTTTATATATATAT
>KK120695.1:67057-80115 GCA_000611955.2 Stegodyphus mimosarum | reverse complement strand
TTCTTTAATAAATTCGCCTACTTCCAGTTTATGCAAATGAAAATGCAAACACATAATAATTAAATATCCATACATAAACACTTAACCATAATCCTATAACATGGTTGAATAAGTATTAAAATAGTTAAATGTCAGCTACATTCTAGCGACCGAATTCCATAGAGGACAACTCGAAAGCCTGTTGCCAACGCAGAGCAGCAAAGAGATGTAAATTAATTACTAGAGGCGTGAATGTAAACACTCGTGCTCTAGTGATTTTGTTTGCTACTTGTAACTCATGTTCAAACTGAATAAGCACGAACATGGAGTTAACCTACTTAAAAACTGTGCAGTAGAGATTAATTTAAAACCATTTTTATGTAAGATTGTACATTTAATTCAAAGAAGAATTTTTAAAATACATATATTTCTTCATATTTCTCCCGTCGATTTCCCAACCTACTGTCCAGTTCCTTGACCGTTCGTGAGATTTTCCCAAGCAAATTTGCAATGTTTCAAACTGCACGCAACGTAAGCGTGAAAAATGAAGTATGTTCTCCAGAAAAAAATATGTATTTCTTTTTTCATACATTTTTTCTTCTCATGATTTCGTTGATCCCTCATCTAACGCTCAGCGGAATTTCTCCTTTTTCTTTCCACATCAACACATAGAATGGATAAATGTCAACACTGGTTGCAAAAATATGTATCACTGTTACCATGCAACATTCCAGTAAAATTCATGCATTTTCCCTCAAGTATATTTAGAAAGTTTTTTATTTACTTGTTTTTTAATCGAATATGGCAAATCACGCGAGGGCTAGCTGCCAAAGAAGAAGGACAACTTTTACAGAATATTCACAACCAAGACCCGTATTCGTATTACGTTAGGAAAACTACGAAATCGTCTGTTCTTTAGCCTCTTTATCGAATAAGAAAACGAGCTATAATATGAGCTAATTACGAAATATTAAGCTACTGTTTTTCAATTCAAATTTGCGCAGATCCTCCAGTAGGGTACAATCTTATTAATATTAGAAATCAGGAAATTTATTTATTCTAAAGTATTCTAGTATGTATTATATCATATATATTGTTGCGTGCGTACGGGTTTGCAATAGATTGAATGCACACAGATCCGATGCAGGCATACAAGTTTCAACCGGCCGCCGAGACATTTCTAGTACCTTTTGCTTCTCGGAATTACTGGAAGGCAATATGAGTGTCGAATTACAGTTGTAGCTAATATTGTGATCAACTACATTTATTGTTACAATACTTATTACGGTGATACAGGGACAGGACCGAAATTTCGAAAACTGGTCTCTAAAACCGTAGCCAACTTGGCGATAACTCGCTAAATTACCAAGATATCCATTTACTCAATGTTAAATGAACTTGCCTCTGTAAGAACGTCTCTCTCTCTTATATATATATACAGAGAGAGATCGTCTCTGTCTCCCCCTTTCTTTCTCTCTCTCTCTCTATATATATATGTATAATCTAAAATTCAACTTTATGGATTTTTCTACCTCATATCTATAAAACAATTATTAAAAACCTTTTGGGCACCTTTTTGAGTCTACTATTTTTAAAGAATAATTGATTTTAAAATTTATTACACTTTTACACTGAATGATCTTTTTTATTCCCATTTTTGTTTTAAAAGCGTCAGAATTTATTATTTCAGAATTTCATTTAATTAGCAAAGTAATCTTTTTCTTTGTCAAAACTAAAATTTTCATAGAAGTTTTAAAACATTTTTTCTTTTGGTTTCAAAATTTCATCTTTTGTTCCAATTTTTAGCCTTTTGAGAGATTAGTTTCTAGCCAAGGTATTTTAGTTTCGCCAATGAAACCAAAATGGCAAATCTATACCTCACTACTGTACAGATCTTATTCATAGTTTCGATTGTATTCTAAATGAAAGCGCTCGAAGTATTTAATTACTTCTTGTGAGTTTTAATTGAGTTTTTCATAAAGTTTTATAATTTCACTTACGCTTTAAATTCTTTTGATTATGTGCTATTTGTTTAAAGGTAATATTTTGATTTGAATTTGTCACTGAAGTATTTTAGCATTTTATTATTTCACTTACGTTTTCAGTTCCTTAAATAGAATTTTCGTCAGTTAAGGTACAACTTCTAACTAGAATTTACTTTGTTTTTTCCTTCCTTTGGGAAGGAGCTAGAATTTTCGGGTGAACTATTATAATTAAAATACATAGAAATGATTTATCGTCTAATTCTTAATATAGAAAAGGATGTAGTTTCATGGAAGAGAGATTTCAGTTGATTTCAGTGATCCTCTTCTTGATGAAGTGGCATTAAACTTGATTGAATTCCTCTTCTATTATGCTCGTTTTTCTTTAAATGTCATTGATTTTTTGAATTGGAGTGTAGCTTGTTTGAAGAGTTTAGGGTCTAATATTTTTTAAATTTTTACTGCCTTTATAGGTTTATTTGAAACTTATTACTTATCAATTTCAATTTTTACTCTTTGTGAAAAATTTGTTTTAAATTTCTTACTTTATGTCTTTACAGATAATTTTTCAGCAGCTTAATGCGCAAAAATACTGAGCATGATTATATTTTGCTTTAAAAAAAGTTTTGTCCTTATATATATAGAGAGAGGCGCATAAGCATAGATATAAATAAAGAATGATTAACGTAAATTTCGTATGGAAGAAAATGAAATTAAAATTTTAACAAATTTACACTTTCGGTTATGGAGCAAAAATAAATCTGAATGGAATTCACTCTGACTTTTTTTTAGTCCAAAGGGGCAATTTGCCCAGAAGGACTATTAAGTTCGTTTTGGAATTTTGCATTGATTCACTACAAGCGTAAACTGTTGCCACCAAATATTATTGCCCTGCATTATATTTAAAGAAATTAAATAATGAAGAATCTGAATAAATATATGTATGTTTCTCGCATTGTGATAAAACACAGGTACCTAAAGCTATCAAAGTTTGAATAACGTAATGCTCCTGCGAAACAGGGCATCTGGAAGCCCAAATTTGAAATTTGGTATTTGTTTTATTATCGATTTCATATTTTGTGAAACTTTAACGAATTTTTGATTAACAAACTCAAGGATTTCAAAACGAGCAGTGGCAACACTGTACGGAAAAAAAAACTTATCTCCAGAGCGCGAGACTGTGTATTGGAAATTCTAAAGATAATGCTCATTTTAAAATTATTTTGCGATAGTAATGTTGAATTGAATTTTATGGTTTAAGTGCGAAGAATATGATATTTAATAAACAAATATAACACACAAAACGTTAAAAACGTTCCTTTGGGCGTAATGTAAAATCTGAAACCTTTCAGATTTTTTGTATTATTTTATTTTGAATTTTAAAATCCAGATATCTTAAAATTATACACCTAAGGAACTAAAAAGTTTTACAGAAAAAAAAGACAAATAAATCAAGGAGACCTCTTATCAAGTCTTTCCCCTGAATGGAAACTCGGCAGTCCATTTATCAGTAATTCCTTTTTCTGTTCTTCCTGTAAAAAATTCTTCAAAAGACCTACTGCTGCTTTCAAAGTTTAAATCTACTGTTTTCATGTTTGGAAAAGTCTTATTTTTTTAGATAACATTTTGGCGAAACTGATGTCTATATACAAAGGCCTATTTGTCTTAAAGTTCTTTTCATTATTTATTGATGCACTCTAAACGAGGCCTTATAGGGAAAAAATGCTCTTCAATATTGAGAAAAGAAAAATAAATGTATAAAACATCTCTGCTGAGGTTTTGTAGTGAAATTTCTCGCAAAAGGCTTCCCATTGAGTATTTGAAAAAAACGAAAAAAGGAAATATTTTTTTACCTAATGAGAAACAAGCAAAACGTATAATAATAATAAAAAATAAAATAAATTAAAAAATAAATAGGTGTTGTATCATATTATTACCCCCAAAGAGGTGTTTTTTAATGTTTTGCGTGTTAAAATTATTTATTAAATATTATGTTCTTCGCATTTAAACATAAAATTCAATTCAACAACAATATCAAAAAAACGAAACATTGAGCATAAGACATCGTGCTTGAAGATGCATGCGATGTTAATGTTAACAGAACGCTTTGAAATCGTTGAGTTTGTTAATAAAAACTTCGTTAAAGTTTTAAAATATATCAAATAGGCAATAAAACAAATTCTAAAGTCCAAATCTGGGCTTCCACATGCCCATATTTGAGTGAAGGATTACTTTATTCAAAATTTGACGTCTCCAAAGACCGTTGCTTTTCACAATGGGAGAAACATACATACATTCATGCAGCTCACTGTTGTTAAACTTATAACTAAATTTTTTATTTCAAAAAGTTCGAAAATTTCTAAAATTTAAAATTCAAAAGTTCTAAAGTTCAAAATTTAGAAAAAATGCTTCACTTGTCTTTTTCCTTCCAAAGGATTTAAATTCTGGGAGGAGCTTAATGGTGGAAATTCATCAAACAGTACTTAAGTCTCATTTTCGTAGAAAACACTTTTATTTTTCGTAATTCCTGCTATGAACACAAAAAGTAACTTAGCTACTAAAACACAACATATCTAGACCGGATCACAGACGATGCTAAAAGAATTACCATCGATGTCAAATGTTTCTTTTTACTTCCTTGTACGAAGTAAAAGGATGTATTGTAATCGCGGAAAATCTCCGGTATTATATTTCAACAAAAGTTATCAATTCTGACCGCTACCGAATGAAATTTAACGATGATATCTGAACATAAGGACAGATATCTGAATCAGACAGATATCTGCTAATCAAAAATTCGTTAAATTAGTTTACAAAATATGAAATAGATAATAAAACAAATTCCGAATTCCAAATTTTGGCTACCAGTTGCTAGTACTCAAGTGGATGACTAAGTTATTCAAAATTTGATGTCTCTGGGTACCGCTGTTTATTCATTATACATACACTCATACAGATTTTTCATTATTTAATTTCTTTAAATACTTGTATAATGCAGGGCTCTAATATTTGGTGGCAACAATTTGAAACGTGAAACGCCGTTTATAGTGAACCAACGCAAAATGCCAAAACGAAATTAATAACCCTTCTGGGCAAACTAAATATATTGAAACTTTTACCGATGGGGGCATAAAAACTGAAGCATATGTTTGAGATGAGAAAATTCATGCAAATTCTTTTCTTCCGTTCTTTTACTCTGAATATATGCCGCTCAAGATATGTAATAATCTAAATTTGATTTCCTGAAGCAATCAATGCAAAATATTACTTCCAGAAAGCTATCCGAAGTAATTTGATAGTTACATTATTCTAATCCTTAACATATATAACTTAGTAACAACACACATCACTTCCAAGCATCATAAATGGCAGAGTAGTTGCATTGTAAAAATACAAGAAAATGATAGCATTGTGTTGCTCAATCCCCACTTCCCTGAAGTCCGAGTCGTAATGGTGATTTGACCTATTTCTTTTAAAACTGAGATCTCATTACACATTCCGAACTAAAGGTCATCACAGAGAATGGTCGAAGCGGCGAGAAGGAAACGCATTTCATCTCGCAAACTATGCGAACAAAATCACCTGCGTGAACTTTTCATGCCTCCGAACTTCCCCGACCAACCTCCAGAAAAGCAGTTGGTCTCCCAGTGGTCGGCCGCTCTATTACTCAGTATGCATAATGTAGCTTCTTTTTTGTTTGAGCCGTTGGTGTTTTTTTGTTTGTAAAGCGGAAAGTAGAAAGAAAAAGGAGATAAAATAAATAAAATGCGTCAGACGGGGTTGAAAATGGCGTTTTGTGTTGGGTATCTCATTTTGTGGTGGAATGTGTGTGCGTTCTTTTTGTATTATGCTCGTTTTTTTTTTTTCTTTCTTCCTCATTCATGTTGCTTGCGATGTTGTTCCTCTGGGAAAGAAAACGGTTAGTTTTGATGTGATTTTCAGATATGCGAAATAGAAGAAGAAAGTTAAGTCTTTTCTGCGGAAAATTTCTTCGAAATTGAACGTTAAATGTGCGAAATAGGGGGATCTTATAAATATTACACATTTCAGTGCCACGGTCAATCGCCTTTACTTGGACGCTTGAACAGAAATACTGTATATGTACGTCAATAGTTCGTACATATGCAAATTTCCCATTGCGTCAGTACTGTGTGAATAAAATTTGGTATCTTTTCAAACGATAAGTCATAGCTGTTGAAATGTTCGCAGCAACAGTTGTATATATTTGACAACTTTTAAGAATACTTTGAGCAGCGCAGACGATACAGTGATTAGGGAACCCTACTGCGATACCAAAGGGCCCAGGTTGGAAACCCAGAGTAGACATGAACGTTTGTAATTGTATAGTGTCCTTGCAGCATGGAGGCACTCTAAATATGCGGCGAGCCGAAAGTCTTCTCGAGAGGTTGGTGGTAGGAAAAGAGGGGTGCAGACCCTAGAACCCGTTCCCCAGGGGTGCTTCACATCAAAATTGGGACACACACACATACTATATATACATATATATAATTTATTTACTAATGGATTATTTAGTATATTATCTCCTTTGATAAAGGAGATTTTTTCAGTGGAATGAAGTAACTTACAAGCATATTTAAAAAATTAATCTTAAATTTTTTAAAGGCGAAACATCAAATATGAATCATAAACAAATTAAAAATTGAAGCTTTTAAAAAAGAAAAATGTAATCAACAAACCAAGTAATTATCGCCACTGACCACCTTTATTTAAGGAGATGATATACTAAACAATCCATCGGTAAATAAATTATTATTTAATTTTCAGCTTTTGCGCAAGTATTAGGCAATCTATTGCGATTAATTAATATATTTACTTATATATATAAATAAATAAATATATATATATATATATATATATGGTGGGTATATATACCACTTATATATATATATATATATATATGTCCCCAGTTTTAAGATGCTCAGTTATAAGACTTCTTATATAAGAAATTTTCACCGCTCTCTAAAATCTACTTCAGAGTAATATGGCATAAGTCACGCATTAAGGCTGTCTCGAATAGAAATGTAGATACTCCGAACAAAAATACACTTATTATGAAAATATGAATTGTCATGCAGATTAATATACATAGAAATAAACTTTCCTGTGTAAGTGATCAGAAAATTTATTATACATAAACCATGATAACGTTTTATGGAATTCTCCCCCCTTAGCACGGACCTTCATGAGGTAAATGGCAGCACTTAATGACTTACAATCGAAAGGCCCTGCACTCGAATGCCGGTCAAGCTATAATTCATTTTTTATGTTTCCTACACTAGAATAAACCTAATGACTCCACAAGTAGCTCATGAAATAGAGAATGTAAGGAGTTTTCTCCTTCCTCGCGTGCCTTCCTGGTATCATTGAAAGAACCCATCGGAAGTTCCAAAGCGAATTGCAGGAGGGGTAACGTTGAATTTGAATGTTTAATATCTGTTCACTTTTACTTCATAGGATCATACTTCATAGGATCTGTTCACTTTTATTGAGTTAAAGGTTTCATGTTAATGCCATACAGGATAAAAACTATTGAAAGATATTAGAAAGAACTCTTAGATATCATACGTTGCATAACGTTCGGTGTGTTTTTAATTACACCCTAATTTAAGTGTTTATCTTATAGAGTCGTTATACTAAGGCAGGTGAGGTAAAAAATGAGCAATGTCCTCGCTGAGACTCTAACCTGGATCTCTCAAATAAGCTCCAAGTGTGCTACCGTTACACCACGAAGGCATGCTGGAAGAAGGGGAAAAATACCTTACAATCTTAAACATAAAAATACATGGAATTTTTAACTCCAAAGTGACAGCTGTGAAAAATGCTATCACTAACCACTTTGTTCAACAAATCTGCAGTATGAATGTGCGTTTGTTCAATGCTTCACCACAATCATTTTAATTAACGAACCCTCTAAACGACTATCATAATTCATGAACTTAATAGCATATACTGAAATGTTATCGCTCGCCATCAATGAAAGATTTGGTTTTAAGACTATTTTTATTAAATTTTCTATGTATCTGTAAATAAGAGGAGTTTTCTACGCAATCCATGTCATCCTCGTTTAGCTGGTGGTCAGATTTTGAATTTGCGGTATCAGCTTCTAAGACTGAAATAACAGAATCTTTAGACGAGTAAGACTTATGAAGATTTTTCAGACGTAAGTGATTTCTTGTAACTTAACATCCTGAACCAGCTGAAGCATTTAATTTCTATTACACTATTTTATATATATATTATTAATTTATATACTGTTTATAAAGTCCCGGACCCATTTTGATGTTTAATAACTCATAAAATAATAAAGATAGATTAAAATTAATAACACAAATGGTTAGATAGACTCAAAAAGTTTCATGACCCTTGTCAATGAACTTTCATGTGTGCCCCCTTCGTCGCACGGAGGATATCAGGTCGATATTCAATTTCACGCCAGGTACCGGCAAGCATGTCGGCATCATCCGCAGAGGCTAACATCACATACAAAAGTACTAGAACAAACACATCAAAAGTAAACATAACATTGCAATAGTTGCCAAAACAAAAGAGAGAAAAATGCAATTAATAAGCAGACGATATTTAGAAAAATACAGATATTTAGATTGGAAAATGAAACTATCTGAAATTAACCACACGTGAAGACGATATTTACAAAAGTAAAGGTATTCAAACCTAAAAAGGAAAATATATAAGTTATTCCATCAATAAATGTCATACGTTTGTTTATATCTTCATTATTTTATGAATTATTAAACATCAAAATGGGTTCGGGACTTTATAAACCCCCTGTATATTTTACTTCTTTGTAAGAAGTAAAGGGAAGTATTGTAATCACGAAAAACTTCCGGTGTCATGTTTTGACGATACTATCCATTTTCACCGCTATCGAATGCAATTTAGCGATGCTTTTGAGTGACATCTGCACGTAAGGGCACAATAAAGAACTCTTTTTTCCCAAGGGGATTATAAAATTGATTTAAAACGGTTTCAGAAGATATGTTTTTTGTGTGATGTCTGTACGTACGTACGTATGTATGAATGTATCTCGTATAACTCAAAAACGAGTAGTGTTAGAACTTTGAAATTTTGTATATAGGACTGCTGTAACATATAGTTTTACACCTCCTTTTTGGCTGCAATCGGCTGCACCGAAAGTATATAATTATATATATACACACCCACTCTATCACTCGGCTCGGTGAGCTTAACATTTTTTTTTTTTTTTTGTACTGGTAAATTGGGCATTTTTCGCTTTAAAAATGATTCAATATGTTGTTCTTATGTTTCGGTTAAATTTTTTATGCCTTTAGTTAACCTGCATACAATAGAATGATTAACAATTTAAAAGTTGTTTAGGAGCAGCTAAGCCTAATGAAACAGCCTTAATTGTTTACAATTGAAACTTAGCAGAATAGTGAATTAAGTCAGTTTCTGCACCTTGAGTGTCTTTGCCGAATGGGACCAAAACTAAGATTTTAGTTTTGTGCACTGAAAATATAGTCTTCTCCCCCGCTGGTCGTATAGCTTGTTTTTCCGTAGAAACTTTAATTTTAATTGCAAAAATTTTCTTTAAATGGTTTTAACTGTATTTGTGTTTTATATTTTCTTATATTTTTCAATTTTTCATAAAGATATTTTGAGGTTTCGTGTATTTTTGCCTTGTCTCGAAGTTAGAAGTGAATTAATTGAATGAGAAATCTATCCCTAATGAAATTCGAGGAAATAAATTTAAATGAAATGCAGCAAAAAATGCGTATAATTTAATGTTCTACGCAAGGAAGTTATGTGGTGTCCGCATCAGATTTTATTATTATTAACGTAACTGTCATACTGCCAAATATGAAGGTTTTTACATCAATGTGTACCGGTGCCTACCAGTGGCCGAGCGGTAAAAGCCACTGAACACTAGTAATTCGATCAAGGATTCAAATCCCGGCGACCGTGCTGGCTGCACGGGCATTTCGTGTTTTTTCCGTGCGTAACGTGTATACGCGTCAGTTTCACTTCAAAAATCCTCCACGGGGTATCTCTCCCTTCCCCTGCAATGCCAACATAATACATAAAAAAATGTGTACCGGTGATGAATTTCTGAATCCAGCAACCTAGCATTTGATAATGGATCAATATTATTCAGCCATTTGTTAGGTTTAAAATATATTAGACAAATTTGTACAAATATTAGCATATATTTACATGAGTCCATAAGCAATGTTTGCAAGCATATTAAGGTAAATTAACAAACAAAAAGAGGGGAAAACGTAGCATTAGATTACCTCTAAAATTATATAAAACACCAACCTTATGTTTGGCGTACATTTCAATCAAGAGTCTACCGATTTCGAAAGCAAACAGATACATACAACATAAGCAAAGCTACGGTTATATTTATACCCAAAAGGAGTAAAGCTAATGAGAAGGTAGCGCCACCTGTTGCAGAAATAGTAACGTAAATTGGAAAATTAAATTAATTGAATTTTGAAAAAGTTAAGAAGCATTAGATTGACTGACTGGATTAGAACTGAATTCATTAACTCAAAAAGAATAATCACAACCGTGGCTTTTTCAGTTGACAAGATAAATACAACGGAGAAGCGGTCTATAAACTTAAGTTCTTAATTTCCGTTATACGATTTATCTTGTTTAGTTAATGCCTGTAATTCCGGTCTAGTCCTTCGTAACAGAAATAACTTAGACTTTTCTGTCGACAGATGGCCTTTACCTTTGCTTTACTCCTTTTGGATATAAATAGCTTTTTATTTTCATATATAACTATATACATATATAACTATATATATTTATATATATATAGTTTTTTATTTTCGTTATTTGATTTAACTTGTTCAGTTATTATTAGATTATTTCTTATCTTGTTTAGTTGTTATCAGATTTATCTTGTTAGGTAGGATTTTAATTCCAATATAGTGCTTCTTAACGCTTTTGAAATTAATTTAATTTTTTATTTCTCATTACAATTTCTGGTGACAGATAGCGTTACCTTCTTGTTCGCTTTACTGGTTTTAAGTTCAAACTCAACAGAGACTTTTCCTTCGATGCAGATTTCTTTGCTTCTGATAAAGAGGGACCTGTACCTGTTTGCCCTTGAAATCAATAGAATCTTTATCAAAATCTGGCGTCAAACACAAGGTTGTTGCCTTGCCTAATTAATTCCTTGAACGAAGTCAAAAAATTATTGTAATCACGAAAAATTTTGGTTAGCAAATTTCAGCGAAAATGTCCAGTTTGACCGCTATCGAATGCAATATAACGATGTTTTTGTTTGATATATGTACGTAAGGACAGAATAAAGGACTTCTTTTCCCCAAACGAATTATGAAGCTGATTTAAAAGGGATTCAGAAGAGATTTTTTCATGGCTTTTGTACGTACGTACATATGTACATATGTATGTATACATGTATATATCTCTCATAACTCAAAAACGAGTAGCCTCAGAACGTTGAAATTTCGTTCCAGTCGGTCACACCAAAAGTATATAAAACCAATATATATATACCCACTCTCTTACCCGGCTGGGGGAGCTTAGTTTTTTTATTCTTATACGTTGGTAAATTTTGAATTTTTCGCTTTAAAAATGAATGAATTATGTTGGTGTTACTTACGGTTAAGGTTTTTATGCCTTTAGTTAACTTACACGCAATAATTGTAGGACTGTCGACAATTTAAAAGTTGTTTAATTGCGGCTAGGCATAACTTTTGTTTACCGTAGCAGCCACATTTGTTTACATTTGAAACTTAGCAGAATGGTGGATTTGTTGCCAATATATGAAAACTAAGCTTCGCAACAACAAAGATAACGTCTTCTTTTATTATTGCGAATTAAATCATACTTCTGGAATTATCATTTAAGTTATTAAATTATCCCACATATTGACTCAGCATAGCGTTCGCAGCAAATTAAGTCAGTTTCTACGTCTGCAGTGTCTTTTTGCCGAGTGAGACCAAAACTAAACTCTCAGTTTTGTGCACCGAAAAATCTGCCTTCTTGCTCGCTGGCCGATTGCTCCTTTTTTGCGTAGTAACTGTAATTTTAATTGTAAAAGTTGTCCTTTAAATTGTTTTAACTGTGTTTGTGTTTTATATTTTTCTATATTTTTCAATTTTTAATAAAAATATTTTTAGGTTTTAAGTATTTTTGCCTTGTCGTCATGTAAGACCTGAATTAATTGACTGAGGAATATATCTCTAATGAAATTCGAGGAAATAAGTTTAAATGAAATGCAGGAAAAATTGCGTATAATTTCATATTACGTACAAGTTAATATTATGTACCAGTCATGTGCTATACACATCAGATTTTTTTATGTTTTTAACATGTTTCTCTTCTGTTTCGACTGGCACCTGTGGCAGATCTTCTGTTCTAGCCTGTCCATTAACGAATAATATAATATGGTATAAAAAGATTAATGTATTATTGCATTTCCGAAATTAAGAATCAAGCTTTAGCTGCTGTAAGGAGCTGGGACAGGTAGTTAAAAACAAACAAATAAATGAAAAGTGCTCAGAAGGTTATAAAGAGAGTAAGCATTCATCGATAGAGAATGTGATCCTGCATATTTTACGGATATTGAATTCAGAAGCCATAGATTCTGAAATCAAGACTGAAATATGGTTCTCTCCAGTTTTGAATCATATATTACAGTTAAAATAGTACTATTCACACCACCTCATGCAAATGTGTTGCACAAAAGTAAAATTCAATGCGTAATTCAATATACGATAGAACTTCCGTTTACGTCATTCATCCGTTCCAAATCCTTCGATTTACACCAAACGAACTTTCTCAATAACAAGAAAAGCGAAAATAATTATTTAGTTCTTATAAGAATAGCCTATCGTTATTTTAATTATTATTATTATTATTATAGCACTGTTTAATTCTAAAATGTAAATATTGTGGGGGAAAATACGTACTGTACATAAATGTTTTTACAATACATTTTTTTACTGTACATAAATGTACATAAATTTCGTTTATGCTAATTAAATTCAATTTCACAACGATCAATCTGTGATCTCTATCTGGCAACTGACTCCCCTCTCTTTTCAGTTAGAATAC
>KK120695.1:28138-62868 GCA_000611955.2 Stegodyphus mimosarum | reverse complement strand
CCCTGCCACAACCTCTCGAAAGCAATTTTTCAATTCTCGAAAGCAATCTCGCCACATACTTAGAGTACCTCCATGTCGCACAGACACTATATATTTACAAACACCCATGCCTTTTCCGAAATTTCGAATCTGGGGCCTTCGGAAAGGCAGTCAGCGTCACTAAAACCGCTACCCCAGTTGGGTGCCTAAAAAAGTTATAATTTATATAATCCAAACGCCTGCTAAAGGTATTAGAATTTGAGCCGTTGAAAGCATCCATGGAGTTAAGAGCCAAAGGACGACTGAGGCAATGTTCGAGATCCAGTCGATAGAATATAGGTGGTGACGAATTTAAGTCTATCTCATGTTTGTTTCAAAGCTATTATAGAAATTATTGGTTTTTGAAAGCAAGAAAGATAAGAAATCAATTGTGTCCTTGCCGTGACATGAGCGAATGATATTTCACCTTCTAGCTCGACGTGCTAACTACATACAGCTTGAGACCACGTGTGGGGAATTCCATAATAGATTATAAACAAATATGAAAACTGAAAGTGATATGAGACTCAGAAGCCTAAAAAAGGGCCTTCACCCTTAAAACATATACAAAACCGCTTGAGTTAATCATGCTTCAACATGCAGTATGTTCCATAACCATGAATCAGTGACAGAAAAATAGGCGTAGTGCAATTTATACCTCCACAACCTACATCAGAAACTCGTGTAAATTCGCCATTGGCCCCCAAATATTCTCCAAACAGGTATTCCGGGAACATATAGAGATTTTGCCTAACGACCAACGAGCAGGAGCAGGAGGAGAAGCTCTGGCCAAAGATATTGTGCTGGAGTAACAACGCTCCTAGGTCATCAAATCGAATGGGGAAATAGCCAACGAAAAAGCATTTTAGATGCAAGAGTTATTTTACAGGGATTTTCTTTTCCCCAGCGTAAAATTTCGAGTAAAATGCATCCGGTGGGGGAGGGATTGAATAAAATAAAATATTTCTTCCTTTTAGAAGAAACAACAAGTTTCGAAAGCGATTTGAAAGTTTGATGGAATTGTTGCTGCTTCACCCTCCTTGAAAAGGTTATAGAGTTGTTGCGGTTTATTTTTGTTTCTTTCGCTCTCGGTTGTATAGAATGCTACGTAGAACCCACCCTCCCTTAGAGGGAAATACAGATTTCTTTACTTTATTTTTTGGGATGAACAAATTTGCTTGAAATACTAACAGGAAACATTTTTGTAAATATATTTTTGATTTAAAATGCTGCATATATTGTTAAAAATTATTTTTAATCTTAAAATTCTGATTTAATTAAGAATACTTATATCTCTCTTTATATAATGCATGATAAATGTAAAAAAATATATTTGAATCCAAAGTATAATTTTCAAAAATGCTGTATACAGGTATATTATTAAAAATAACTTTTATCTTAAAATTCTGATTATGGTAAGAATGCTCACATCTTTCTTTATAAAAAGTATGATAAATGCCAAAAAATGATTGAATCCAAAGCATAATTTAGAAAATATTGCATATAACGTAAAAAATTGTTTTTATTACTTCTAATTTAATTAAGAAAGCTCTCTTCTTTCTTTGTATGAAGTATGATAAATGTCAAAAAACATATCTGAGTCCAAAGTATAATTTTCAAAACGCTGCATATGGATACATTGTTAAAAATTATTGTTACCTTAAAGTTCTGATTTAATTAAGAAAGCTCACTTCTATTTTTATATAAAGTATAATAAACACAAAAAACATTTTTGAATCCAAGTATAATTTTCAAATGTGCTGTGTATGGATGCATTACTAAAAACTATTGTTACTTTAAAGTACTGATTTAATTAAGAAAGCTCACTTCTTTCTTTACATAAAGTATAATAAATGCCAAAAACATATTTCAATCCAGAGTATAATTTTCAAAAATGCTGCATATGGGTGCATTGTTAACAATTATTTTTATCTTAAAGTTCTGATTTAATTATGAAATCTCACATCTTTCTTCATATAAAGTATGATAAATGCCAAAAAAATATTTGAATTCAGAGTATAATTTCCAAAAATGCTGCATATGGGTACAATGTTAAAAACTATTTTTAGCTTAAAGTGCTGATTTAATTATGAAATCTCACATCTTTCTTCATATAAAGTATAATAAATGCCAAAAATCATATTTGAATCCACGGTATAATTTTCAGAAATGCTGCATATGGGTACATTGTTAACAATTATTTTTATCTCAAAGTTCTGATTTAATTAAGAAAGCTCACTTCTTTCTTTACATAAAGTATGATAAATACCAAAAAAACATATTTGAATCCAGAGTGTAATTTTCAGAAATGCTGCATATTATTTTTAACATTGTATTTTTTTATTTAAAGTGCTGATTTAATTATGAAATCTCACAGCTTTCTTCATATAAAGTATGATAAATGCCAAAACATATATTTGAATCCAAAGTAAAATGTTCAGAAATGTTGAATATATTGTTAAAAATTGTTTTTTTTTTAAATTCTGATTTATTTAGGAAAGTTCAGTTCTTTCTTTATATAAAGTATGATAAATGCCAAAAAAACAGATTTGAATCCAAAGTACAATTTTCAAAAATGCTGCATATGGATGCATTGTTAAAAATTATTCGTGTCTTAAAATTCTGATTTAATTAAGAATGCTCACATCTTTCCTTATAAAAGTACGATAAATGCCACAAAATAATTGATTCCAAAGCATAATTTTCAAGAATTATTCACTGTCTATATAAGCTGAGAGATAATGCGAGATGAAAAAAATAAAGCAAATATTCTATTATCTGTGCAGTGTACAAGTGTTGTCGGTAAAATTTTTAACAAAGAGAAATCCTTTTCCCCTGTATTATGGCTAAATTTCTTGCTCCCAAAAGTTTCCAAATGGAATTTTCTCTTTGTTACTTAAAATTATAGAAAATTTAATTTTTTATTTTTTTTTAAAAATGTATTATGAAAGTCAAAAGTAAAGAAAAAAATGAATGTATTTAAATTATAACTCCCAAGCTTTATTCTGTCTCTATATAAACTTTGAAACACTATGACGAAAAAAAAGCATATAAATGTCTTAAACACAGTACTATATATGCAATTAACGCCAATAGGACGGTACTATTTTTAACAACAAACAACAATGAATTTCTGTCCAGTGTATCAACTGTTCAGTTTAAATCTTTTAAATTGTTTTTACAGAATTTACGTTTTTTTATCTAAAATAAAAATTCTTTACAGCTTTAATCATGCGATTATTCGTTGGATGATATCTATTAAAATATAAGTAAAATAAATATAAGTACATAAATATAAGTAAAATAAAATATTACCTGTAAAATACAAGTAAAATAAAATATCATCAAGTTTATGCATAAAGCATCAGGGTAAAAATATGCAAAACCTTCACAGGTTTGCATGTCTGTATATACGTATATCTGACCTATATTGTCACCATATTCACTATACTAATGTCTATATATATTCATTCTTTTCATGTCCGTTCATGTATATCATCATATTCATTTCCATATGGAATATCACTAAAGTGAAAATTGTTTTCCCATAATCATTATAGAAAATAGAGTAATTGGTTTGTTTCCTGGTTCCTGTACTTAAATCTTGTATAGAAAATATGTCGAGATACATTATTAAAATGTTGCAATTTTTATTTTATTTAAAGAGATAAATTTTCTTATGATTAAAATTAAAAATTAAGCAATTTAAGAATTCAGAATTACTGGTATCCTATGCTGGCTGTTATAAATGAAAAAAGCGTTTTCTAAAATAACTGTCTTACCTTCTTGGGAAACATACGTTAAATCGAGACTCTCTATGGATCTAAGAGACGATCTAAGCAAGAAAATACAGAACGAAAGGGTGCAAAAGATCCTTTTATAAAGAATAATTTAACAGAAAGCTTTTCTTGCGCTTACCAAACCAGCCAGCATGGCGTAACTCAAAAGTAATGAGTTCAGATTAAAACTGAGTTAAAACTTAAGTTATCCAAAGGTTACTCAGAAATAATTAATGTGAAAATTGGTTTAAACCTATACCGGCATAACAAAGTACTACTGATAAGAATAAAAAGCCAAAACAGACTATTATAGTTGAATTTCAACTAGTTACTTGGCTTCAACAGACGAAACACGTTCTGATTAAGCAATCTAAAACCTTCTTTCAAATACTATCTCTTTCTGCCTCATTTGAATACGTGAAAACTGAAATTAGCCTTCTGGGGGGAAAACGGAAAGGGAGCATAACAGTAAAGGTACTGAGGATAAAATAATTACCTAGATAAAATAAATAAATCTTTACAAAACTATTACTTCAAATCATTCTGATTCAAGTCTTTCCATATATTTCTGATATCATAAGAAACTTCTAATAATTCTTTTCATTAATGTACAATTCCTGAAAAGTAACTGTAGAAAAGCCCGTTTATGTGTTCCTCAACTGTTAATTGTAACTACAGTTTTTCCAAACGCATGCAGCGTTTAGTATATTTTCAGTCACAAATTTAGTTAACTCATGTCTACTTATATTGATATTAAACCTGTAAATAAACCTCAGTTTACTTTGACAAACCTACTAAATAAAAACCTTGTACAACAGGAATATGTATTTGTATATCGTATACGTAAATATTTTTACATAATTTAAGCATAAATGTGTGGGGATTTTTTTCCATTTAGTAACATAAAAAATGTTAGGTTTTTACACATTTTCCACATTTAAATATAGTGCTAGAATTAAACCATAGGAAAATTAGGTAGATTAGAAAACCAATAAATCAGGAACTCCCAGCGCGGTCGATATTGACTCCGTGATGGTCGAAACAATTTTCAATGATAATCAAGGGATCGACTGGGAGTCGATATCCGAATGGCAATTGATCGATATAATCAATATCCCACTGATCGCAAAAAAAATTATTAATCAAACTAATAATTAATAAAATTATTTATTGGTATAAAGATGTATCATATAGTAAGGAGGAAATCACATAAAGTAAATGCAAAGGGAAAATACACTAAAATTATTTAATATATTTAAAAATTAATAATATATTTTTTTAATATATGATTAGTTAAAGTGAAGTTTTTGTGCCATTAGAATCTGTGATTTTGTTTCTGAAAACCTGTTTGTATTTTCAAAATTAAAAATAATAATAATAATCCAAAAAAAAAATTTTAAATAAATTTAATAAAGTTTTTTTCTCAAAACTTTTGTCCACGTGATTAATATAATTACTATCTTTACATTATCTATCTTATTACTTACGAGCAGTTATTTGTATTATGACTGTTCTGTGTAAGGCATATTATACAGAAAAAAGGAATTCTACAACATAAAAGGAATTCCTTTAAAGGAGTCGATGTAACGTCGAGAATCTTTGCAATAAGCAATATTATTGAGATACAGTTAGCACTAGTTTCTTACATATAGTTAGGATAAGTTAATAACTAAGTAGCTCTTTTGCAATGCATGAATTTCATTAAATATGGTATACGTATATACTGACACTAATGCATTCACTTATCATTAACTAATACATGCACTTAACTAAATCTGATAGCAGATAAATACACTCACGTTTGTGAAAATTGCAACACCATGAAGGACTTACGCGAGTGAGCTGAAATTTTCAGGAAATGCAAAGTAGCGCATGATATGCAAATGATTAGAATTGCAAATCCGTAGCGCATGCGTATGCTGAGCAGCGCCCTCTGAACGGCTGATGGATCCGAATAAATAGACGGCTGTAGCGAGGCGTGTATGGTTATCGGTGGTTATCTGCTAGTGGTAAACGTTAACTCAATCTGTACTTATGCCTCGTCGACGAAAGAGAGCGAGATTTGAACAACTTACAGAGTTTGAACGAGGGAGAATCATCGGCCTTCGTGAAGCTGGATTGTCGTATCGTGCAGTAGCCTCTCGTGTGCAGCGTAACAGCAGCACAGTGATGCGCGTTTGGAAGCAGTGGACGGACGAGTGTCGGACAACTCGGAAATCCGGGAGTGGACCCCGAAATGTGACGTCAGCTCGCGATGATAGACACCTGGTCCGCATGGCGCGGACGGACCGTACAGCTTCCTCTAGACAATTGGCAGCACTGTGGTCAATAGCTACAGGTGTTTCATTGTGTGCTTCATCAATTCGTAGACGTCTGCTGCAGTGTGGACTGCGCGCACGGACTCCTTTATACAGGATCCCCCTAACGCACGACCATCGCCGCCTGCGGCTACAATGGGCCAATCAGCATAGAGACTGGCGTGCTGATTGGCAGCATGTCGTGTTTTCTGACGAATCCCGCTTTAATTTGTGGTACCATGATGGCCGCATTCGTGTCAGACGCTATGCCGGTGAACGCCACCTTCCGGAGTGCATTATCGAACGCCACAGTGGACGAACACCCGGAGTTATGGTCTGGGGCGCCATAGCATATCATAGACGATCTCAATTGCTACGAATTGTGGGCAATCTGAACAGCAACCGGTATATCCGTGAAGTTCTACAGCCCGAAGCTGTTCCCTTCCTTCAAAGCTTGCCAGGCGCTGTATTTCAACAGGACAATGCCCGCCCTCATACTGCTCGGATTGTTAAATCCTTCTTTGCAGCGCAGCAGGTACAGCTTCTTCCTTGGCCTGCGTGTTCCCCGGATATGTCGCCAATTGAACATGTGTGGGATGTCATTGGTCGGCGTCTTGCTCGTGATCCTCGTCCTGTTGCGTCTGCAGACGAACTTTGGGTACGCGTACAAACGATATGGAATGCTCTTCCTCAGTCAGACATTCAAACTTTGTTTGACTCCATGCCACGTCGTGTAGCAGCACTTATTGCGGCGCGTGGTGGCCACACAAAATACTGATTCTGATCTCTTGTTCTTGTTTGTTTGCTTTGAACATTTAATCATTTATTTGTACCACTACCACTCAACTGTGTATTAAATTGCATTCAATTATGACGATTCCTTCTTGGTGTTGCAATTTTCAGAAACGTGAGTGTATATTTCAGTACTGCAGATCTATTAAATATGCTTAGGTGTATAAGTCTTGTAGATTATAAGGTTCTTTGCCATCCAGAATATTGAAAAATTAACCATTATTTCATATGGAAACCTCTCAGAAAGTCATCCACTCAGGCATCCCTTCCCTTAGGCAGATAGCTCTCGAGTACTTTGCCATAATCAAATGAACCCAACAAAACCAATAATATGGAATCGAATCATTAATCTTTCCAGTTGGTAGCTGTATGTGCTGGTCAGAGTAGAGGTTAGGTATTTTTTCACTTTAGGTAAAAAGGTAACTACTCGCCCTTGTATATTCAAATTATGAATATTTATGTTTTATATCAAAATAAAATTATCATGAATAAAATCATTTATGTATTTATGTTTTATGTAATTATGAAATTTATGTTTTATATCTGTACATTTACCTATTTAACAAAGATAACTGTTCTAAATCATGCTGTGACTTTTATAATATTGTTAATGTAAGTTTATGTGCTAAAAATGCTGATACAGTAAGTAATTAAGTAATTTATAATTTTAAAACTAAAAAAATACCCTTCTGATTTACTTCAAAATGCTTTGAGAAAACGACTGTGAAGTAATATAATTAATATTAAAAAATGAATTAATATTTGAAACTCTTTTTAAGTTTTCTTGCTTTTAACAAAGTAAAATCTACAATAACTACTTGATTTTTTAATCCATGTTCTGAAAAAAAATGTTTATATTACTTGAAAGTGTTTTTTCATACCATGAAACGATTTTGCATGACTTTTTTTTTATTATTATTTTAAGCTTTCTGAAGCTTTTTTTCACAATAATAGCTGGCAACGTTCAAAATATTCCAAACCCAAATTCTGAATTCTTATATGATTGAACTAAAGTGTATTTTTGAATTATTTAGAATTTTTGGATGAACTATTATAAGTAAATAATTTAAGAACTAATTATAGATAAACAGAAATGCAGTGATTTGCTTCGGAGGAGAGATTCAATTGAATCTGATCTACCTCCTCTTGATAACGTTGAATAAGATTTTAATTGCATTCTTCTCCTTACTTTATGTATTTTTACATATTTCTGTTGATCTCGGGATTTCTTCTGGTTTGGAAACACTGAGTCGATGAGGTGTTTTTTATGTTACCTTTCTTATTGATAGGTTTGGGAATTTAACTGGTTTTGGATTTAATGTCTTTGTGGGATTTGGTTCTAGATTTCTTACTATTTTGCCTTTAATGGGTTCCTTTTTCAGTAGCATATTGCATGAAAATAATATTGGGATATTTTTGCTTCAAAAAAATTGTAACTCTGTATATACGTATATGTATAATTACAAAACATTTTTTTTGTGTGTGTATGTATCTGTGTGTAACTCATATATATATTTTTGCTCTGTGTATAACTACATATATATATATATATATATATGTAGCAGCGCTTCAGATATAATCTCCGGACTCTGAGCATATTGTCATATTTTGTATGAAAATATGTAAGTTCTTATAATTTCATTTGACTATACTGTTTCTATTTTATTTAAAAAATAAAAAGATAAAATTTTTATAGCGGTTAAAAAGAGCATTTTTACTATCTTCCCAAACCCCAAACTGGGTAAGAAAATCGATATAATTTCTCTTCTACCTTTACCAAACTAAAATCGAAACCTTAACTGGAACATTTCTTGTACAGATTGCGTGACCATACTCAAAGTCCTTTTCCAACAAGAAGTTAGCGGCAGGGAATCGCTTCCTGAAAATGGCATTTCTCCAAATGATCAAATAAACCACGCCCCCCTTTCCCGAATCCATCCGAAAGAGTGGACGGGAAAAATGCCCCTGTTGACATCTGAAAGATGAGACGGAAAGGGATGATGAGTTGCCTATGGATTGGTTCGAGGATGTTCAACATCCGAGTTAATGGTGCTGTTAAGAGAATAAGTTATGATGTCAAGCGGTCAGATTAGATCTGCTGGAAGAACATTAACTGTGTTTTGGTTTCTCTGTTTTTGTTTTTGTACATCATTTAGTTCGGAGAAAGAGTTGGAATTGTGGTATTTGGAGGTTTTTGTTAGTATTTCCGCTTTTATCTTAAGCTAAAGTGCAATAATGGCAGAACGTTTCGTGATTTTAAGAGAAAAAGACGTAAGAATTTAAGTCTTCAAAAAAGAATTAGCTTTATTTTTTTAAATTGTAATTCCTTTTACTTAAGTATAATATAATTTAAATATGTATCCCAGTAAAACTTACGTATATAGCTTAAATACAATAGTATAACCTAACTATAATAAATACAAAATACTTTTGTCAACTTAACTGACACTCCACAAATCTACACATATAATAAAGTAGACAATTGCTCATCATTAGAATGGTTGACATTCTAAATTATTGCTTCATGACAAATACAAAGTAAGGCAGCAAGTATCCCAGTAAAACTTACGTATATAGCTTAAATACAATAGTATAACCTAACTATAATAAATACAAAATACTTTTGTCAACTTAACTGACAGTCCACAAATCCAGACATATAATAAAGTAGACAATTGCTCATCATTAGAACGGTTGACATTCTAAACTGTTGCTTCATGACAAACACAAGATAACGCAATAAGTACCACAGTAAAACTTATGTATATAGCTTAATTGTAATAAATACAAAATAGTTTAATGAACTTAACTGACACTCCACGAATCCAGGTGTATAATAAAGTAGACAATTGCTTATCATTAGAATGGTTTACATTCTAAACTATTGCTTCACTACAAATATCAGATAACGCAGTAAGTGCCACAGTAAAACTTACGTATATAGATTAACTATAATAAATACAAAATACTTTAGTCAATTTAACTGACGCTCCACAGATCCAGATGTATAGTAAAGTAGACAACTGCTTATCATTGGAATGGTTGATATTCTAAACTGTTGTATCATGACAAATACAAAGTAAAGCAGTAAGTAATTTTCGTTATATATACCTCAAGCCTTCATAGTGTAATTGAAAGTACGCCTGACTAGCAATAAGGAAATTTCGGAATTCGAATCTCTGCGATAGCATTGCAGAGTTTCTTAATTTCCTTGTTTCTGAAAATTATAACATACTCTACAGAGGGTGCTTACAGATTTTTAGATCAATTCTGAGACCATCTAATTAATATTTAAATTGTAAAGAGAACGGTTTTAAATATTCGATCTGATAGCATGTTTCTGGGACTATAAGTCTGCATTGTGTTTTTTATGATAGAACAGCTTTTCATAAAATTTACAAGGGTATTGATTTCAATTCCTCTTCCTGTGCTTTCAGGAGTGCAACAGTCG
This sequence comes from Stegodyphus mimosarum, assembly GCA_000611955.2. Taxonomy (NCBI): domain Eukaryota; kingdom Metazoa; phylum Arthropoda; class Arachnida; order Araneae; family Eresidae; genus Stegodyphus; species Stegodyphus mimosarum. The sequence goes on along the minus strand of KK120695.1, from coordinate 52,531 downwards.
TGGTGGGTTTGCGCTTAGAAAGAGCACTTTTCAAGTGACTCACACTAGTCCGTAGGTAAAATGTCAGTGGTCTTTCGAAGTAGGACTTATTGCTTTTCTTGATGAAGTTTGACTCTTTGAAAGTCGTTGTGATAATGAAATGGAATTTCTTCTGTAAATATCGGATGTAAAACTTTCTCTTGTTAGTATATTTAATTGATTTTAACATTTTCCTCACTGTTCTTATTTTTAATTTCCCATTGTCAGAGAAACCTAGGACAGCCATAAATCCTTACGGAAATTTTCTTTGTACTGACACAAACAAATTTGTATATTTCTGCCGCTTCATTTTCGATAAAAAATAGACCTTTTTTGGTTGCAGTCACTCATCAAAGGTCACTGTATACTTTCATTTGTATCGTGTTAAATAGTTTTCTTACAGGGTTCTACAAATTGTTCTGTGCTGAGCCAACAGATCTCGATAAGAGCTGGTGAATATTATGGTTTTTAGCTATTTGTTTTAAGTTGTAAAGCTTGGTTTATGATTTTATTCGCTGTTGTTAGAATGTATTTAAAGAATTTGAAGTTGATTTCTATGTCGGTGGATTTTCTGTTCTTACTTACGATTTAATTTTAAGAGCATGAGAACGACTATATGCATTGCGAAAAAAAAGGGGGACACAGTTCTATATCTCCCGTTCTGGTAGGCTGACTGGCGAAATTCAACTTGCGTTTTGACACAAAATGGGGCTTTTTCTAAAATGGCATGCCAATCTTTTGCCATATTTCTATTCTACGACTCAAATTATACCAAACTGACAAGTTTTGCAAAAATTGCAAGAATATTTTTAAAAAATGGCCTCTCAAAATTTTGGTTTCTTAATGTTAATTGAATTTTTTATATATTTATTAATATCTCTTTTTTTATTACACTTAATTGATTCCTTCTTCCAGAATTCAAAATTTAGGCTTAATGCAAATGTAATTCATACATTTTTATGATTTGTTTTTAAAATTTGTGTTTTTAAATATTTTTTATATATTTTTCGAAAGAATATTTGTATTATAAACTATAAATTCATTACGAATTAAAAACCAAAATCAATCCAAGTAAAAATAAATTATTAAGCACTTTTTTCCTTACAAACGGAATGAGATTCAGCAAAGAAAGCCGAATTAAAATTGAAGCTTTTTGTAGTAATGTATAAAATAATGCGTTTTAATTTTTAGTAAATATTCTAATTGCTATAGTCTTGATTAGAATTTTCTTAATATTATTGCCAAATAACGCCTCCATCTGAAAAGCTATCACTCCTAAAAGGAAAAGCTTAAACATTTTTATACCGCCCCTTACTAAGGTTAAATAAACAACACAAATAGAGCATTTTATTAACTGTATCCGTACCTTAATGATTAAATATCGAAATTCGCATAAGTTTTCACAGAGATCACTTTTGCCGATGAGCCCAGACGCGTCACGCAATTGGGTGAGATGTTGAAAGGGGTTTTAATACGGGGAAGGGAAATTGGTTTCTGAGAAGAGGGGGGTGGAGTTTTATAGCTCCAAAAGAACGTCTTAATTCCAAGAGCATGGAAACCGTGACTTTCGATTTAGAAACGAAATTTGAAGGGGAAAGGGTTAGTTGATGTGTCTGTTCGAGTCGAGAATTTTAAGACTTGCGTGCAGCGTCCTATTAACTGTCAACCGCACTGGAAGAAGTGGAGATTTCAGACTTTGCAATACGGCTGTAGTTTTAGTTTCATCGACAATTTTAAGTGTGTTTCCCATTTGCATTTTAAAGAAAACACACACAGGGATTTAGATATTCTTTAATTCCTTTCAATGTTTACATGCAAAGAGGTCTCTATCGCAAACTAAATTTTTCTAAATCACTGTAGCATAAAATTCTTGGCAGTTTAAATGAAATTTTGGAACTAGTTCACATAGTTAAAAGAATACAAAATACTGTATATGTATATATGCTCTCTTTTGTCCCACTTGATAATGTGAGTGTTATTGTCATATAAGAATTAAACTCACTTCAAATTTAATGTCGAGTATTCGAGTAGAGGGCTACGGTTATAGATGCCTTTGTTTTTTCACAGTGTAAGAAACATACATACATTCATGCATATTCTTAATTATTTAATTTCTTTAAATATAATACAGGGTGGCAATAATTGAGTGATGCTGCCATTTATAGCCATTCGATGCAAAGTGGCGTTTTTAGACTAATGGACCTTCTGAGCTAAAGCCCGTTAGGGCCTAAAAAAATTTAAAAAATAAAAATAAAAACATTTACTGAAGTACATGATCGAGACATCGACCAAACAGAGCACAATTATTTTGGCTTTTTTATTTCACATACGTTATGCAATATTATCATCTCCATCATGTGCAATATTTTACATAGAGTAATTTGAATAAAGCGCGCTTAAAATTTCATAGCAGGTATTATTTCTGAAGACTCGAATGGGCAACAAGGTTAAACAGATAGAGTTAGTTACTTAACATCCATTTTCGTTTCCTGCGAAAAATGCATGGTATTAACATATTTTTACTTTCTCCTACACCGAAAAGAAAGAACTGCAATCGCGAAAAATTTAGGGTATCATATTTCAACGCCAATAACTATTTTCATCGTTCCCGAATCCATTTGGACGACTCTTTTGCGTGAGATATGTATGAACGGACACAATGAAGTACTTTCTTTTCAAAACGTACTGTAAAAAAATGCCTGTACGCCTGTACGTACTGGCGTTATGTATATATGTATCTTACATAACTCAAAAATGATTAGCGGCAGAACGTCGCAATTTACAACGTGCCTATGTTAGAACAATGCTATATATAAATCTAATACATATCCTAAGTCGCGCTTTAGAGACATGCAAAATGCAACTTGAATTTTGTCAATGGGCTCAGTAGAACGGCCGATATAAAGCTGTCCCCTACCCCCTTCTTTTTTCAGTGTATATTGCATTTAAAAAATCCTTAATTATTTTTCCCTTAAAATTAAATTTTGAATTTTCTTAACCATTATATTATCTTAAATTAGGTACCAGTCGTTTCTATTTTTTCCCTTTGTTTATGCAGCACGAAATAGTTGTATAATGAAATATATCTGCAGGCATAAGCGCTCCACAAAATTATAGCACCGGAGAGGAGAATATATCTCGTATCTTTTCCCTATCCCGTCTGGAGAAAATAACATACAATTTTCTAAATTTACACCACTTCCATTCTAAACTTCACGCTTTTATTCAAGCAAACTTCCTTTCCAAAAACCTGGAAAGTTTTGCAATTTATGGCAACAGCGTCGTGCAGACGACCCGCGAGAAACCAACACGTGCTACCCTTTTAATGCAGTTCGTGCGAGAGCTCCTGACCGAGTGACATTGTAGCTTGCGACTTGGCCTTCCTCGGCCGCGTTTTACACCTTCTGCGTCAAATGTTTGTGTGAACACACACATGTTGTCCCTGAGGGTATTACGCTTTATATAACGGAGAAAAAATATGAGTCATGCACTCGAAGTGATGCATCTCATGGGCCGGAGATCAACTCGTGTAGGTAAGTGGATGAGTAGTTTGAAGGGTTGTAAAGTTTAAAAAAAATGAAAAAAGTGTCTCTTTTAACCAAATATCTCAAGCAGTTCATAGTGTAATACTAAGTAAATAAACTACAGATAAATAAATTTGAATGTTATCTCTAGTAATTACCAAAATTATACAAGTAACCTAGTAATTACGAGGATTACATTATTTAAAATATTCTCTAAAGATGAAGAAAGATAAAAAAGATAAAGAATGTGAGATTTCTTTTATATTTAATTGGTTTCCCCAATAAGAAAATTTATCTTAAAAAAACACCTTTGTTAATATCTAACTTATCATTATTTTTGTTATAATCAGCGAAAGTCTAATTTATTTATTTTGTTTAAATTTATTTCATTTAAAAATGAGAAGCAAAAGTCTTCGAGGATAATTTCAAACAAAATTTAGTTACGAAATATTAGAAACCATTCCGAAAATTTCTTTTACAAAATAGAAAAGTCGAAAATCTTTAGCAATCTATCTAAATATAATTTAAAAGATAATAGGTGTTAAGGAGGAGAAAATGCCTGTTATTTTTGCTTACCTAAATTTCAAATAATTCCTTGCGATTTCATCTCAGTTGATAATTATCTAATGTCGAAACACATTTCTAAAATAAAGTAATTCTACAAAAAATTTTTAAAAAAATGCTTAAAATGTTCGAATCAATACTGTAAAATTTTTGGTACCAAATATGAACATTTTAGGACAGCTGTTGAAAAATAATTTTAAAATATTGGTTATTAATAAGTTTTTTTTATAATCAACAGCTACTTCAAATGTTTCACTGTCTTTCTACTTATATAAGAGAAATATATTTTCAATGAAATTCGAGAAGTAAGTGTAAATGAAATGGAAAAAAAAATTGTATAATTTAATCATTTTTATTTCCTCGTACGTAGTAAAAGAAGTATTGTAATCACAAAAATTCCGGATACCGTATTTCAACAAAAATATCCATTTTGAACGCTATCAAATGCAATTTAACGATGTTTTTGCGTGACATATCTACGTAAGGACAGAATAAACGACTATTTTTCTTAAAATGAATTATAATACTAATTTAAAACGGATTCAGAAGATACTTTTTGGTGGCGACTGCACGTACGTACGTATGTATCACGCATAACTCAAAAACAAGTAGCCTCAGAAGTTTGAAATTTTCTATATAGGACTGCTATAGCATGTAATTGTGCACCTCCCTTTTTGGTGGAAATCGGCCGCACCAAAAGTATATAAATGTATATATATATATACACTTTCTTACTCGGCTCATTGAACTGTTTTTTTATTCTTATATGTTGCATTGTGCATTATTTTGTTTTAAGATTATTGAATTATATTGTTCTTTTATTCCGGTTAATGTTTTTACTCTTTTAGTTATCATCCTTGCAATAGTTGTGGAATTATCAAGAATTTAAAAGTAACTTAAGTGCGGCTAAACCTAATTTTTTTACTATGGCAGCATATTTGTTTACATTTGAAACCTAGCAGAATAGTGGATTTGTTGCCAATCTAGAGAAACTAAGCTGAGCATGAAAAACAGATAACGTCTCCTTTTATTATTGCGAATTAAATCATACTTAATCCATTCTAAAATTATCATTTAAGTTATTAAATTATCCCATATAATGACTCCGCAGAGCATCCGTATCAAATTAAGTCAGATTCTACGCCTTCAGTGTCTTTTTGCCGAGTGCGAATAAAAGTAAATTTCAGTTTTGTGCACCGAAAAATCTGCCTTCTTGCCCGCTGCCCGAATTTCTTGTTTTTTGAGTAGAAACTCTAATTTTAATTGTCAAAATTGTTTTTTTAATTATTTTGTATTTGGTGTTTTATATTTTTCTATATTTAGCAAATTTAATAAAGTTATTTTGAGATTTTATGTATTTTTTCCTTGCCGCGAAGTGAGAACTGAATTAATTGAATGATAAATATATCTGTAATAAAATTCGAGGAATTAATTTAAATGAAATGCAGGAAAAAATGCCTACAATTTAATATTCCATACAAGAAAGTCATGTGCTGTACACATCGAATGTTTTCATGTTCACATCAGAATAATCACATCAGAATTTTTTTTCATATTCAACTACTTCCTCTAATACATGACTTTACTTTGAATTATTAATTAATATTTAACTAGTATACTAACGTCTGCCTTATTTTTTGCGAAACTGATGAACCAAAATTTTTATAAATACTAAAAATTAAAAAATAAAAATAATGAAAAATGGTTAGAATAACTAGAATTATTTTTGTAAATTCTACAATTATTTTCTTTTTTATTATTTGAACTCTTTAATTATTTATGTAAAATTTCTGTTTATGATTTTAAAAATTCTGTTGAAAAATAGCTAATCAAACATAGTTAGCGGCAAAAACGGCTTCCTTTAATTATGAATTTATCTCGCTTACTTATCTTTATCGCTTACTTATAAAGGAAGCATCTAATTTTCATAGTGTTAAAAAAATCGAATCAAAGAAAATTTAAGAAATTTAATAAAAGCTTGCTTACAAATAATAGGATAAATTTCTGATTTAAAATATAAAAGTCTTAAGAAATATGCAGATAGGTATACTCCGAAAAAACAAATGGGACAGTTCTATATCTCCCGTCTACTGGGCCGATTGACAAAATTCAAATTGCGTTTTTCATGTTTCAAAAGCGCGACTTAAGATATGTATTAGATTTATGTATAGCATTGTTCAAATATAGGTATTTTCACACAAAATCGGACTTTTTCTGAAATGACATGGGAAGTTTTTTCCATATTTCGATTCTACGACTCAAATTATGCCAAACTGCTAAGTTTTGTAAACATCACAAGAGTAATTTTTGAAACTCTACTCTCAAAATTTTAGCTCCTCAATGTTAATTGAATTTGATATATATTTATTAATATCTTTTTTTTTATTACACTTACTTCATTCCTTCTTTCATAGTTCGAAATTTAGGTTCACTCCAAACAAAAAATCTCCCATTTTTTATGATTTATTTTTGAAATTTGTATTTTTAAATAATTTTATAAATTTTTTGAAAAAAATTATGAATTATAACATACAAAATTTTTACAGTCATCTTAAAGTTAATGCATTTCTAAGAATGCTTGCAAAAAATTAGAGCTTTTTATTCGAAATTTCCGAAGATATACGTGAATTTATATATTGGTGCGTATTAAAATTTGGGATATTTATTGAAAGTAAAAATAATGAAAATGTGGTTTACGCACTTTGCTAAAATTATTTGAAAGTAGAACTTTGTGACTTTTTTTCCTCATCTGCTCAATGGAAAGGAAGGAAAATAGGTTGTCACATATTAAGAAGTTCGCCAAGTAAATTATTCTTGGCTCAAACTGAAAAAAATTCGCCAAGGTAAATTTGAATTTCTCCGTAAATTTCGCACAAAATTTTACAAAATTTAATATTTAGGTCTAATTTGAGTCGTAGAATCGAAATATGGATAAAAAATCGGTATGTTATTTAAGAAAAAGTCTCATTGTGTTTCAAAATACCTATGTTAGAACAAAGCTATAAATCTAATATATATCCGAAGTCCCGCTTTCGAGACATGGGCTTGAATTTCGTCAATCGGCCGAGTAGAACGGGGGATATAGAACTGTCCCAATTTTTTTTTCCGCAGTGTACCTACATGCAGAATCTTCTTTATTTAATAACAGAGTTTAAAGTAGGGACAACTGAATGTTTTAAAGGGAAGTCTAAGCAAGAAAGTGGAAAATAGATTTGAATGTTAGAATCAATTCTGCAAAACTTCTATAAAATATAAATGTCTTGAGCTATCTTAAAATACAACTCAAATTCTTAACAGTTTTACAGACTATTTCGGCCCAGAATTATTAAAAATCTACTATAAAAATGTTTGAAATTTTTAATTTGAAATAATTTAAATTTTGTAATTTATTGAAAAGTTTTATTTAATGGTTTATTTTCTGAACAAAGTACGAGATAGTATCAAAATTTTTAAAGAAAAATTAGCATTGATAAATTAAAAATTAAAGTAAACAAAGTGTAAAACATAAGTAAATAAGCAAGTAAATAAAAGGTTTACTGTTTTGAGTTCTCTAACAAATATGAAATAAATCAGGGCAATTGAATAGCTTTATTTATTTTTTTTTATAATTTAATGGTATTAATACTAACAAAGGTATTTTTCAACGAAGTCTCTTTTTAAATTGAAAGGAATAAAAACAGTATATATATTTAAATTCTAAACAAAAGTAATTATGAGTAAATTAAAAACCCTATAACCTGCGATAAACCTGCAACATAATAAACCAATAATTTATAATTATAAACCTTTTTATATACAATCTCCAAGGAACTGAAATTTATTTAAAACAATGAATTATTATAAGGATTTTTTAAAAATGTTTTTAGACAGCATTTTAATTAGCATTTAAATTAGTATTTTATATACCTCTATTGCTTTAAAAACATAAAAACATTTTTGTGAAGAAAAATCGTTTATCTCAAAAAGAAAAAAATATATCAAAAGGAAAAGTTTTAAGCATTTCAAAAGTAGCTATTGTCATTGTCGCAGATTAATTGACTTTTCAAGGGGAACAACCTAATCTACTGTCAATTAACAATAACTAAATTATGTGAGAGTGTTTTGTCTTCCTTCCAAGTAAGGACCAAATTATATTGCTGCTAGAGCCAAATTATAAGTCACGAATAATACTTAATCAACAGAAAGACATTAGTTCATTTAAGCCAAAAGAACTTGGATAAACAAAATCAAATTAGTAAATAATCTTTCAAATTTAAGTTGTTCATGAAGAACACAACTAAACGAGATCCTTACTTTAGAAGAGACATTCCCCGACACTCTCATTTTCAAACTCAAATTCAAAAGTAAAAACAAATGTTAGGCATTTTTTGGCATTAAAAAGCAATTCGAAAAACAAAAGAAGATGAAAATTGACATAATCTTTTAAATTAAAGTTTAACAGAAGTAGTTAAATCGATATTTAAAGATCAAACTCAGAAAGGAAACTAAAATTAACTGAATTGCCTGCAAAAATTTAAAACGGAATGGCTGGAAATGCAATATATACATCTAATTAACAACCCCAAAAAAAATCATTTGCACTTTGGAAATGCTACGTGCAAGCATTTTTGATAACGTTATTAAAAAATCCAGGAAAATTTCTTAAAATTTCAATTCTTAAAATCTTAATTTTTTTATTAAAAACGTTTTTAATTACAAGTACAAAAACTAAAATCAATACTTAATAATTTATTATTTTTAGTTCGTGTCTTTGCAGCGCTTTGATTTTTATTATTGTGGAGTCCAGAGAGCATTACGAAAAGTAAAAATAATTCTTAAAAAATATTTACATAAATTTTGATATATTTTTCTACACTTAGTAGCAGCCCTTAACAATTATTTGAAAAAAAACTTACAGAAGCATTATTCTTTAATATCAGTCTTTGTAGTATTATATTTCTTGAGTTACTGGTTGGATATAGCTATAAACTTTTTATGATGGAGGTAATAAAATGAATGAATGAATGAACTTACATAGATGTAAATCGAATTTACATTAAAATAAGTTTACGTAAAAATGTATTTTGTTGCGTTCCTAGTTCGTATTGATGATTAGTTACATTTTTATTTCATCGAACGCAGATTCAATTTAGTGGCATATAAATAGCATTAAAACATTTCAGTTTCTGCGTGCCGCCCAATCCGTATAGTGGTTAGCGGCGGCATGGCGGCACTCGAAATATGCAGCGAGCTGAAAGTTCTCTCGTATGGTTTAATGAAAGAAGCGACGGGTGAGACCCTCGGACCCGTCCCCCGCGGGATGCTGTCCATCAAAATGGGTGTCGGAACTGAATTAAAATGTACTGTCACCTGCAAGTTGCTCAAAGCTGTCGCTAACGTATCTTGCCACGACGAATTTCGTGGGCCTGGGCTGATGTTACTGTCAGACAACTGAGTAAGAGTATAGATGCACCGCCTCATCCGCGACCATGAGTACAAGCACGCATGCGCCATTCTGACCGAATTATTTTCAAAATAGGGTGGAAAGATGGGGACTTTTTCCCCCTCCAGCTTATCTCTTTCCGGAAAAAAGAAGATTTTCACCTGAGCTTTCACGTCGCAGCAAATATGGACGAGTCTATGTGTTTTGGCAGAATGCCAGGCAGGGTTGCGTTTGAGACGGTCGAACTATAACAACAGCAACAACAGTTTTTGTATTTTTATCCAGTTTTTAACGTGGTAAAAATTTTACGTACTTATTTATTTTTATGATTATTAATAAACTATATTGTGTATAGAAAATTTTAAATGCTTAGCATTTTGTTCCTATTTTAGGTCGATTTTTTTTACAATTTTTATTTCTAATAAAAGCATTTTTTTTGTGTGTGTTTCTTAGTTTATATCGGATACACTGCGCATAAAAAAGGGGGGGGCAGTTGTATATCTCCCTTTCTACTGTGCCGATTGACGAAATTCAAACTGCGTTTTTCACGCCTCGAAAGCGCGACTTAGAATATATATTAGATTTATGTATAGCGTTATTCTAACATAGGTATTTTGACACAAACTCGGAATTTTTTTGAAAAACCATACCAATTTTGTTTTCATATTTCGATTCTACGACACAAATTATGCCTAGATACTAAATATTGCAATTTTTGGTGAGAAATTTATTGAGAAATTTAAAAATTTATCTTGGCGCATTTTTTTCAGTTTGAGCCAAGAATAATTCACTTGGCGAACTTCTTAATTTATAGTAACCTGTTTTCTTTTGCTTTTTTCATTGCCCACTAGCATAAAGGAGGTCATCATTCGTTACATTCAAATAATTTTAACAAAGTGATTTTAATTTTAACACAGTTGACGTTATTATGGCTTAGAAAGAATGTGCCGAATTTCTTCATACGAAACGAATTTCTTGATGAAAATTATATATTTTCTATACGAAACTTTATTTTAAATAAATAAATAGACATAGTTTAGTAAAAATTTCTCAATTTATTCAACAGTTTTATTTTCAAATAAATAAATAATTAAATGATAGCATATAAAAAATAGCAATTTGGATTTAAAACAAATTTTAAAATTTCTTTTCAAATAATATTAGGAGCTAGATTTTTAATATTTTTCTTCCCGTGTTTATAATCATTGATTCAAGTTATTAGAAAAGTATTAGCCCAAGGGGCGTTAGCCCAGAAGGGCTATTAATTTCGTTTTGGTATTTTCGTTTGACGTGATGCGTTGCATCACTTTTCAAATTATTTTACATGCGTTGCATCGCTTTTCAAATTATTTCCACCAAATATTATCGCCCTGTATTACATTTAAAAAAATTACATAGCGAAGAATCTGCATAAATGTATGTAAATTTCTCGCATTCTGATAAATCAACGGTACCTAGAGTCATCCAACTTTTAATAACATCCGTCTCCACCCGAATATGGGCATCTGGAAGCCCAAATTTGGAATATGTTTTATTATCTATTTCATGTTTTGTAAAGCATTTATTAATGTTCGATTAAGAAGTTCAACGATTTGAAACCGAGCTATGGCAACACTGTAAAAAAAAGTAAAGAAAAAAAAAAGAAACATTTTTATGTCCAGCGCGCGAGATTGTGTATCGGAAATTCTAAAGGTATGCTCTTTTAAAATTATTTTGCGGTATTGTTTTTGAATTGAATTTTATGGTTTAAGTTAACATGCTATTTAATAAATAGAGGTAACACACAAAACGTTAAAAAAACGCCCTTTTCGGCGTAACATAAAATGTGGAATCTCTTAGATTTTTTTATTACTATTAATTTCTTAGTCAACTTCTATTTGCATATATTATTTCAATATATTATTTTATATATATTTATGCTCAGCTAAATATGTGTCCGCATCTAAATAACTCTAATCAGAATACGAGAAAAAAAATTTTAGTTTTATTAATTTTTTTTAAATTTAAAATACAGCAGCACACTTATACATGACGAACATTAGAAACTTCAGCAAAATCTTTCCAAAAACCAAAAGGAACCTCCTCCCCCCCAAAAAAAATGACTTTACTTATTTCCTTCAGTAGTAAACTACGTTGTAGAAATATCTCCAAATACTTTAGCATAATTACTTGGGGTCACCCTCTTCCTTACTATTTAGCACATACAGAAACAACTTCTTACATCTGCCTGTAACTTTTCTATAGTTACTTATGGTAGATATATAAATATAAAATTACCAGAGCAATCTGTCGAAGCCAGATGACTACAGGGTCAAGAGAAGTGGAGATCGAAGGGGAGGTGTGCTGGAGAAGGGCATTGTCTGAAGGGATCACGCAATCTTGGAATTGAAACCTCCTCCTCCATAGGTTGCCTGTCCATTCCTCGGTCTTTCATTATCGAATTTCTATATTATGGCTCGCCTATGATTGAGGATGGATTTTGATAGAGGGAAGGGGAGGTAATGGGGTTTGCGTGTCCTTGGCAAGGGCGGGGCAGTGGAAGAACAGTGTAGACTTAATGGCAAGTTTTGTGGAAATTGTTGGCCAGCTACTGCGCATGTTAGGATCCGGCGAAAGGTTTGCAGAAGTAACATGCAGAAGAGTATAAAGTTTTATCAACCGGAAATAGGAATACTACAGATCAAATTACTGTACATCCATTAGTTATATACAGATAATATTACCTGCCTTAAAAATCGGAGTTTCAGCAAATTCAGAGCACCAAATGCAACATAGTAATTTTGTTACTTACATACCACATAGCCGGGAAAAAAAGTTTAACAAAGCTTCGAAGCTCAATGAACTAAATTAGATTTACCAACAGAAACACTGGATAATTTAAAAATTCGTAAGATCTTTTAGAAAATGTTTTGAAAATATCGATTAATTCAATATTTTTATCTTATAATTTATCCCTTGTCCGTTACAAAGATTAAAGGAATAATAATACAAAAAGTCTTATCTGTACCCGGGTTAAGTTTTATCGGGCTACCGGTAAAAGAGATGTACAATTTCTCTTTCGTTAATTTGTTACACATGAGAATGTTCGACTCTAAAAACTAGGAAATTTTTATTTCAGAATTAAAATTTGGGATAACAGAAATTCGAATATTTGTTTCTGTTTTTGTAAATACAGAAAATACCAGTTTCATACGAACATTAGAAACCAGGAAACTTGCAAATTCTAAAGTGTTCTAGCATGTAATATATGTCATATATATTGCTGCCTACGTACGGGTTCGTAATAGATTCAATACACCCAGGTCCAATGAAAGGTTGATTAAATTTAATTTATCAAAAGGAACTCTTCACAGTTCGGGAACTTTCCATAGAAATTATCGTATAGATGTTCACAGTCCCACAGAGTACAGTAAGTAGTTGCACTTCAAACTACTAAGAGCGTTAAGCACAACGAAATACAAAGCTTAGTTAAATCAGAGCTAAGTTAAATCGGAGATAGTATTCGGAACTCACGTTCAGCAATCAGCTTACAACAGTAACAGCTACAACTGAGAGCAGATACTCTTACCGACCTTTTATAGTTTTCATCCTGCCGCTGAGATATTTCTAGTAGTTTCTAATTCTCGAAATTACTAAAAAGCAATATGAGAGTCGAATTACAGTTACAGCTAATATAGTGATCAATGACATTTATTTAATTATAAATACCTATTATGGTGACACAAGGACCAAAGCCAAATGTCGCCAAGTTTGGTCGCCATTTCTTGCCAACATTCGCTACAAAATTGAGTCGCCAGCTTGGCGATATCTCGCCAAATTATCGAGATGCCCGTTTACTCAGTGTTAAATGCCCTTGCCGCTGTATTCTTACTTTTCCGGCATGGCTTGTCTCTTCAGATACTATTTTAAGTTGCATTGTACAAAAGAAATATAACAATTTTACATATAACTGTACCAAAATCTTCTATCTATGAACAAAATTCTTAAAAATATATTATAGGAAAACGAGTAACTAAAATAATCTTGCCTTCTTATATAGTAAAATAAAGTATGTAATTAAATCAGCATTATTATATAATAAAATAAAACAAATAGCGAGTTTTTTTATTTAAGATATAATTAAAAAAAACTTATCGTTCTCCTCTAACGTTAGTCTTTTTATCGTTCACTTACTGCCTGTCACATTTCCCCACTTTCTCTGGGAATAAAGAAAAAAATCCTACTTTAAATATAAAATAAAGTTAGTAAGTAAACCAATCTGCAGTATTATGTAGCAAAATCGAAGTAATTAAAATAATCTTGTCTTACTATACAGTAAAATAAATTAAGTAAATAAATCACCATTATTGTGTAATAAAGTAAAATAAATAGTTAGTTATTAAAATAAGATATAACTTATAAGATAAAAGATAATTCATAAGATAAAAATTTTAATTGTTCTTTTTTTTGCGTTAGTCTTTTCTATAGCTCACTTAATGGCTGTCACGGATTTTTCCAATTTTCTCATTCCTAAAAGAAAAATCAACTATAAAAATAAAATAAAGTTAGTAAGTAAAACAATGTTATGCATTGCTATGTAGCAAAGTAAGATAACTCAAATAATTTTGCCTTTTTACATAGTAAAATAAAATAAATAAATGAAAAATAAAAAAAAAATCTGAAAGCTTTCAGATTTTACATTGCGCCCAAATGTATGTCTTTCGAACGTTTTTTGTGTTCCCTTTATTTTTTTTGTGTTCCTTTTATTTATTAAATATCACGTTCTTCGCTCTTAAACCATAAAATTCAATTCAACAGCAATATCGCAAAATAATTTTAAAATGAGCATATCTTAAGAATTTCTGATACACAGTCTCGCAAGTTGGATAAAAAAATGTTTTTTTTTTCGTACAGTGTTGCCTTTCCTCGCTTTGAAATCGTTGAGTATGTTAATCAAAAAGTCTTTAATGTCTAACAAAATATGAAATAGATAATAACACAAGTTCTAAATTTCAAATTATGGCTTCCAGATGCCCATATTCGGGTGGAGACGTACGTTATTCAAAATTTAATGGCTCTAGGCATCGTTGTTTTATCACTATACGAGACACATACATACATTTATGCAAATTCTTCATTTTAATTTATTTAAATATAATACGGGGCTGTAATATTTGGTGGCAGCAGTTTGAAAAGTAAATCAACGCAAAATGCCAAAACAAAATTAATAGCTCATCTGGGCTAACGGTCTCGGGGTTAAAAAACATTATTACACAATAAAATAAAACTAACAATTAAGCATTTCATATTATTTAATATAAGCCAATGAAATAATTTGTATTATTATAAAACTTTAATGTATCGATACATAGTTCTTGCTCTCGCTTATCCTACTCCAACCTCTTCGAGAAGGTTTTTATGAGCACTGCTTTTAACCATTCCCTTGCTGCAAACTAATTACAGAGGTCTGTCTTGGCATTTGAAACGGACCTACTAGGGTGAGAAATGATTCACAGACCCCTATACTGAATAGGAAACTACATTTATTATATCGTTTACTAGTTAAATATAAAGAAATCTAAAAAGAAATGGATGGTATGAAGAGTGCATTAAGAACTGCAATAAAAATAGGAACTTAATTTTCAATATTGTTACGAAATATCCAGTCGCGGTAAGATAGCTTCCCCGCAAAGAGTTTTAGGGTTACCAGAAAATACGAAGGGAGGCAGGGTTGCCATAGTTGGCGCAAAATCGCGAATTTGGCGATATTTTGAGATTGGCGATATGCCATAGACGGATGCAGAACATTCCAGAACGAATTCTTACCGGTTTGGCCCAGAGTATTTTCGAAGGCGGGCCGAAAGCTATATAAACTCCGCTGGTAAGCGGAGTAATGTGTGTGTCGCGATCTATGGAGTTTACCGTCAAACTAGCGCCTCGTCAGGGGATCGTGATGTTCATCGAAAGCGTGCATTGTTAAGGCTATCGAGTCTAGCGTCGAGGGTCTCGTCAGTGTATCTCGAGTCTAATGTCGAGTTGGTCGTCGAGTGTATCACGAGTTGGTGCATCGAGAGTATGCATCGTTGAATCGCTATCGAATGCATCGCAAGTTTTAGCGCGGAGACTCTCGAGAGTATGTTGAGTTTCAAGAACAATCAAACCGAGTCCGGAGCTCTACTCTAGTGATTTGCCGTGAAGCTGTCTATCCCCGTTATAGCCTGATACCCTGAAGGTTGTGTTGGTGATTGTTTCAGCGTGTTTTCTCAGTTTTTTGACGACTGTAAACGTGTTTTGGGAGCTGTTCTGAGTAATACTGGATAAATAAATTGAGTTTTCATTCTTCGTCAAGTGTTGTCTTCAAGCTCTCCAAATCCACGAACCCGTAAGAAACGCAACAATATAAACTTCAGCAGAAGTAAGCCTGTTTTCAACATAGATAAACTAGTAATATTATCGTGGGGGTAAAAACATTCGCAGGACTGGTAAGGTGTGCGAAATGAAAATATTAGCAAGCGAGGCAATAACTAATATATAATTAAATGAAATGTATATTATGTTATTTTAATGAATTTTATAATTTAAACCAAATACATTCTATAAAAGTACCCAACACTATTCGTTTAGATCAAGTTTAGCTCTTTGCGTTTCACTGTATCTTCATATATTTTTCTTTATTAAGTAGCAGGATTGTAGAAAAGAATTTCTTGGCACCGAGTTTCTTTATCGTTACTGAAAAATAAATTTCGTGCTGAAAAACAATCTTTGAAAGCCAACTAATTTCAGAGAACAGGGTAACTTCAGACTCTATGTAACTTCAGACATTGGATAAATGTCTAAAGAAGCCAATTTTACAACTTCAGGAAATGGGCTTATTTTCTAGAAGTCAAGAAAATATTTGAAGATTTAGCTTAGGTGTTTTAGAATAGAATTATCTTCTGTACATTTTGCAGAATTTTTAACCAAAAATACCATAAAAATATTGCCCCGAATTTGTATATATGTAAATAATTTTAATGAAATTATATGTGATATTGTAATATATTTTGCATAATGTAATATGAAAAGTCTGAAGACAGCGAAAATAAGATTACAATGGCAACTCTTTTTAACACTGAAGTAAATGGCTACCTGCTTAACCGGCGAGATAACCCCAAACTGGCGATGGTTTCGGCGACTAATTTTTTTCACCAATTTCGACGTTGCCAAATGCCGCCAAACTTGGTGAACATTTGGTAAACTTTTGGTATGGTCCCTGTATAACTATCATTGGCACTGTAATTAAGTAATTGAAATTGATTACCATATGTTACCGTAACCATATTCGGCCCTTACATGTAACTTTAACCTATATGCCTTCCAGTAATTTCGAGAAATGGAAGTTACTAAAGATTTCTCGGTGGCTGGAAGGAAACCATATAAGACCGGTGAAAGCATCAGTCCTCAGGTTTCAGTGAAGAGTTAGATTTGTATGCGAGCTTCGCCCTTTACATGCGCTTTTCATTGCGTTTTGTTTAGCCATCTTAGTAGTTTAAATTGGTAACGACTAATTAGTAGTTACCAATCAGAGCACAATCGTGCTCTGAAATGTTAAGTAGAGCTGTGCGAGTACTTTTGTGTAAAGTTATACATTTGTAAAGTGAAATGGACTGAATGCGCGTAGAATTCGTAATGGACTGAATGCGCGCAGAAGCGATTATGATTTGATAAATTTTGTTTTCATAGAAACAAAATTTATCAAATCATCGGTTCTGCGCGCATTCAGTCCATTACGAACCCGCACGCATGCAGCAATATTATAATAATTAAAATAATAAAAAGAAATAAATTCAAGAAATCCGCGTGATGATACAATTATTGCCCTAATCATACCACGTTAGATGATTATGAATACATACTAAAAAATTTACAGAACTCTATTGACTATTGTTAAATAATTAATTCAGACTCGTGTTATTTTAATTTTATCGAAGTTCTGAAAAGTATGGGGTGGGGGAATACATCGCCATCGATAATGATTTCTTTTTCTTTTCTTTTTCTTTTTTAGCCCAAAGGAACGTTAGCTCAAAACGGCTATTAATTTTGTTTTCGCATTTAGCGTCGATTCACTGTAAATGTCCGTATCACTTTTCAAACTGTTGCCACCAAATATTACCGCCCTGTGTTATATTTAAGGAAATTAAATAACGAAGAATCTGCATGAATGTATATATATTTCTCGCATTGTGATAAAACAATGGTACCTAGTGTCATCGAATTTTGAATAACGTAATCGTAGTGCTTCTAAAACTAACTTTTATAATTTCGGTATTGGATTGCGTATGGCGTAAGTGCAAAGAAAATTATGCTTAAAAATAAAGCTAAAATGGCAAAAAAATTGGATTAGTAGAAACAACAGTGAGTGTTAGACTGCGAGCAAGAACGTAAAAAACTTTAACACACCCTTTTTGGCAACCGACCCTTTGAATTCCCCCCCTCAAGGTATACAGTTTGAGTCCACTATTACACGGGTATTCTTAGTTTATAATTACTAGAAACTAGAGATTTGTACAGATTAGTGCAGTTTATATGTAATAAATTAATAAATTTTTAATTAGTTAAGCGACTTTAGAACTACAGTTATTTCTGTCAGAAAATTCGTGTAACATTAAGAAACTTGATTAAGAATTACGAATGAATTAACCTTTTCCAACATTAATACATTCAACGTATTTTATTCACGCAGAAAAGGGTATGTTATCACGAATTTAGAAGTTTCAAATAGGCAATGACCTAATTTTCCTATAAGAAAGTTAATAAATAATAGTAATAATTTATCTGTTACTGATTAGTATTAGTTGCCTCATTTTAAACATAGTAAGTGAAACGATGAATAATGGAATTGTTACAAAATGCCCAGCTGCGGTCAAATAGCTTCCCTGCAAAGCAAGTTTAGGGTTTCCAGAAAACGGCAAGAGAAGACAAAGTTGCCATACTTGGTGCGAAATCGCCCATTTGGCGACAAAAATGGCGATATGCCGTAGACGGATAGAGAGCATCCTAGAACGAATTCTTACCTGCTTGGCCCCAAACGCTCTCGAAAGCAGGCCAAAAGCTATATAAACCTTGCCTGTACACGGAGTAGCAGTCTAGTGTCGAATTGGTCATCGAGTGTATCGTGAGTTGCTGCATCGAGAGTGTGCATCGTTGAGGCTATCGAGTGCATCGCGACTTATAGCGTGGAGTCGCGAGAATACGTTGAGTTCCGAACCGAGTCGGGAGTCGTACTCTAGTGCTTTGCTGTGAAGCTGTATTCAGGGTTGTAGCCTGACAGCATGAAGTCTGCGTTGCTGATTGTTTCAACATTTTTGTCTTAGTTTTTCGATGAGTGTAAACGTGGTTTTGGAGCTGTCCTGAGTAATGCTGGTTAATAAATTGTGTTTTCATTATTCATCAAAGGTTGCTGTTAATCACTGCAAGTCCACCAACCCGTGCAGAATGCAGTAATATGTTTCAGCTCCAGGATTTTTTACCTAAAATGTAGAAAACCGCTTAAAATAAATAAGAGAAACTTTATGTTTCGCTCTAAACAATGCGTTCTTTGAAATTTTTATTGCGTAACATTTTACTGACTTTATTATGACTTTTTATTGTATATTTATGCTAAATTTCATAACAATGTCTTAGAATTTGTAGACTAAGAGACAAAAAAAATCTTGCATCCGACTAGGAAACAATATCTTTTACTGTAAAGTGTTCCCGATGTTATTCCGACTAGGAAGCTATATCAAGATCTGTCTTTCTGGCAAATAAATTGTGTTAAAATAAAGTTTAAAAACACCATTTAATTTAGGTAAAAATTTTATTTAATCTTAAGCAAAGCTTTATTTTAAATTGGGAATGAATTTCGAGGTACGATAAATAAAAGAGTAGTCTATTAATACTATAAGGTATTTCTCCTGCCTTCTTAGAATGCCTTTGTGGTGTAATGGCCAGCAACTCGGCGCGTATTAGAGAGGTCCGATGTTCGAGTCCCGGAGAGGGCATTGCTCATTTTTCATGTCTTCTTCTTCAAAATAACTTAATGTCTCTACAGTGGGGACCGAACTAAAAAAGGTAATGGATGATGATTCTCCACCATCAGGATTTAGTGATAGGGTCCCCTAATCCCCAGTCGCCCTTTCAAAGGGCGGGAGGTATATAAAGCATGCCTTCGTGGTGTAATGGCCAGCACACTCGGAGCGTATTCGAGAGGTCTGAGGTTCGAGTTCCGACGAGGGCATTGCTCATTTTTCATGTCACCTGCTTCAAAATAACCTAATGTCTCTACAGTACTACTATGTTTACTAAAAATATTGTTGAGAAATGCCCAGAATCTGCGCGGTGAGATAGCTGCCCTATAAAGCGGGTCGAAAACGAAGAGCGAGGAAAGAAGTCTGCTGGTTGAGCAGCATGAGTCAGCGGCGGACTTAGGTTTGCAGGAAAGTGGGAGAGAAAATTCAAGGCTGCCAGATTTGGGGACATTTGAGATGTGACATAGACGGAGCAAAAACATTCTAGAGCGCAGTTTTATCTGTTTTCTTTGGAATATTCTCAAAGGTAGGTTAAAGCTATATATACTCTGACTGTAGGGGGAGAAAGTAATACCTTGTGTTCAGAGATAAGCTTGAGAGCGATCGACCGAGTCGGGAGTTGGACTTTAGTGCTTTGCCGTGAAAGTTTACCCTTAAAGTTTAAAGATTTTTTTTCTGATTGTTTCAGAGTGGTTGTCGTAGTTTTTTGACTAGTGTAAATGTGTCTTTGGAAATGTTCTGTGTAATAGTGCTTTCTGGCGAATAAATTGTATTTTCATTCTTTATCCAGTGTTATCATCAATTACTTCAAATTCACGAACCCTTAGAACGCAATTGTATTACCTAAAATATTTTGTGCATATTTTCCACCTTAAATCTTTATTTTAAGATGATCAAGTTTGTTTGAATGCAGATAAATGATATACAGAAATTTTGTAAAAAATTTCTCTTTTAAACATTGCAGTATTTTAAATCCTTGTATATGAAAAAAATCTTTAAAGGATGGGGGATTTTACTTACTTAGCCATAGCACTATTCTTCCCCCCCCCCGGAAAACATAAAATTGGTAAATAAACGTTTTATCTTTTTAATCTGATTTCTTTAAAAACATTTTCAAGATTTTAGTACATAATTCCTCTGTGAAATATTTGATCTTTAGACAATTGGTTTACGATTGTGAAGAACCTGGAGAAAAGAAACTTAAGCTAAAAAACACTTTGTTTCTAACTCAAGTAACTCTAAGAATGCTAGCAGAAAAACTTATCTCTAAAATAAAGCCTGACAAAACATACCTGAAAATGGAGACTTTAAGATCTTCAAATAAACTGCATTTCTTCCTAAGATTTTAAGCGAAATATTATTGATAGTTGCTGGGGATTGCTTTTCTGCAAAGAAACTTAGTTTTTTGCTTTCTAATACTCTCTTTAAAAGTTAGAAATCCTTTTTAGAATTAAATATCTTTCAAAAGAAATTTTAAACTTACTATCGAAATTGAAATTGAAAGTTTGAAAACAACATAATTCTAATAAATTGAAAGTCTCTAATATAGTTGAAGCAAGTGCAGATGTTTCTGGTGAATTTGACGAATTTGCTTTGCAGTAAAAATATTGTCTGCTTGGAATTTAATTTTGAACTGCACCTATATTTTTGAAAGTATAAATTATCCTCTGCCACTTAACAGTTTTGTTTTTATGCAAAATGTTGCTTATAAAGAAACAATGGATGGAAAGCTATGTTTCTGTTCTCCCCGAAGAAACTTATTCGTATCTAGTTATTAAAAACATTGTGAAAGCCATGTTGTTTTGATATCTAAAGATACGATAGGCAATGTTGTCAACAACGAAGGAAAAAAAAACGTCCAAATTTAGCATCAAATGAAAAAATTGTTGCACATACATATCCAAGGAAAAAAAAACAGAATGATTGGAATGTTGCAAAAGTAAGATTAATGTTAAACGAAAATTAGCCAAGTATAGTTGAGAAATTTTTAAAATGCTCAGTGCTAACTGTAAACAAAGTGATTAATGCCTTTTTGAATCTTAGAAAGGAAAAGAAAAGCATAAAAAACATAATATGCATCGATTTTCTCCACGACACGTGCCGAACGAGAACGCGCTGCAGAATTCTTTATGAGAAACATTTACCAGCACAAAAATGGAAAAATGTTGTCCCAGTAGAGATCAATCTTGGATGCATTTAAATGACTGAAATAAAAACAGTTAAATTTATTAACATCAAAGCGAAGAAAGTATCTTAAAACATGGTTCAAGGAAGCAAAAGGATGTTTTTGTAAATGGATTTATGATTGCTGCTGTGTTTTCATATAAAACATGGTTCAAGTAATCAAAAGGATGTTTTTCTAATGGATTTATGATTGCTGATGGGTTTTCATATAACGGGAAATTAAAAATAAAGACAAATCAAAATCTGCTATTAATTTCCTGGGAAAAATGGAGTACGAAACGGGTATCAAAGTTATATCCTTCACTCATATCCCTACTAAATCTCCTGGTCTATCATCAATGTATTTTTCACTTTTGGACTTTTAAACATCGAGTTGTCTAAAAGTCGACAGAGAATCTCAGACTTTGGATAAAAGCTACAGGACTTCGATTCAACAATAAGACAGGCAAATCAACAATAATACGATAAGACAGGCAAATCGACAAACTTGTATTTGGCGTAGATTTTGTACAATCCCAATCGATTTCGAGGGCAAAACATGTACCCCTTCATCAGGAGCAAAAAATTCTGCCGTACTACAAAACTATACTCTTCAGATACTACAAAAGGCTTTATTGCGTTGGGAATTACCGTATATAAAGATAGTGAAGAATAAGGATTATCAAATACATTATTATTTAACAAAAAGTTTAGGTAAAATATTTCTGTAATTACAATGAATGTCGTCTGAAAAATGTGCGAAGAACCTCTGCATTTATTATAAAAAACAAAGAAACTGTACATTTGTTTCACATTACTTATCCATCGCCACATAATGTGCATTAATATGTATATCAAGTAAGAACTACATCTTCACAATTTCTTCATGAATTTTCTGACCCATTTAAGAACCTAACGCTCGTTAACAGCCTTAAAATTGAAACTATTACAAATTGATGTAAATTCTTCAAAAAACAAATCTATTAAATGGTGTATTACTTTTATAATTCAACTTTAACCGGTTAGAAATTCTTGTTTCTGTTCCATTGTAAGTTAGGAAGGGTTAATTTTGGTTGATACAGTGTTATGGTGTTGGAATTAAATAATATAAATTACGTTTTTATATTCTCAAATAAATATGGTTTGAGTTGTTGTAAATATATAATATCAAGCATTTTAGTGCATGGTAAAGTCGCTATTAATCGAAATGAGTGGGATCAAATTGAGTGGGAAAAACTGATCTTTTCGTATTGTTTGTTTTGGCAGGCGCTGGGATTACTTTCGCAGTAAGAAGCGTGGTTGTTTACCAAAGGAGCATATGGGATATGAGTGAAGAAAAGGTTTCAATGGATGTTTTTCCTTGGACTTCATACAATAGATCAAGGGTATGAAATTGGCCGTCGACGAAGAAATTTTATTCGGCTCGCGAAGACATTTCAGTTATGTATTTGTTACAAACGCAGTGTTACAAAAGTTTCACGATTTTTAGATATTTGAAATTTAAATCTATATTACTTTCATCAGCATTTAAAGCAAATGAGAATAACGCGGCAGAAAATACACTCGTGCTGAAAAATAAGCAACAAAGGCAAAACACGGAATCAAAAAAAAAAATATTCAACGGATATGCGTGAAATGTATCGAAGAAATTGGTACGGCATTACTAGACAGTGCAGAAAACAATACAGCAAGAACATATAAGAACACATGCATTATGATCATCACGTCACGAAAGACAAATAGATTGGAATAATGTGCAATGGAAATATCCCACTAATAACGTGTATGATAACCCTGTAGATGAAATGCATGTTTGACTACGTCGAAGAAAGCTGGCAATAGCGTTGTTGATCGCTTATTGTGGCAATAACGTCCATTTCTGTAGTAATGCATGTCGGAGCTCGTTGAGGGTGCCCGGCGGTAAACTCTCATCTATTATTCGTCGTCCCAGCATGTTCCATACATACTGTATGAGATTCGGGTCCGGTGTTTTAACAGGCGATAGCAGATGTGGAATGGTTTCACTCTGCAGATAACTAGGCACCACTCGAGCTCTATCCGGGCAGGCGGTAACATCCATCCATATGGCGTCGGTACCTATTGCAGCGATAAAAGGACGCACAAGAGGGTATAGAATTTCGTTGCGATATCGGTCGGCTGTGATGGTACCATCAGAATCACTTAGAGGTTTGTGCGTCCGTTCGTTACTATCCCAGCCCATAGAAGTAAGCCTTCTCCTCTGTAATGGTTTCTTTAAACCATGTTCAGTGCCCGATAGCGTGGCCCTGACTATATCATCGCCCTTCGGGAATCGTTCTGTATGTTAAATCGAGACTCATCTGTAGAGGTTATGTGGAAACCACAGGCTGTCAGCCGTACAGTCCATCTCCATGCAGTCGACGCCACACAGTTTGGCGGGATATGAGCTGTGATGCAGAGAGATACGACACCAGCTAACATGCTATTAGGCTGCTATCACGCATCCGTTTATTTCGGAAGAACAGCTGTTTGGAACAATTTTTCTGCTTTGTCACAAAAGCCAATCACTACAATTAACTTTGGGGTTAACATGTAAAGGGGAAACTGGTTTTCCATTACAAACAAGCTGATAGCATTCGAAGCCGATAGCTGATTGGTTGAAAAAGCACAACTTGCATTTTTTTTTTTTTTTTTT
>KK120695.1:0-28124 GCA_000611955.2 Stegodyphus mimosarum | reverse complement strand
TGCATTTTTTTTTTTTTTTTTTGAAAGGAAGGAACAAATCGCGCTTATTTCTTTCAATAGTAAACCAGACAGAAAAATTGTACGAAACACATGTTCGTAATAAGCAAATGCATGTGTGATATGGGCCTTAGGGATCTACTGCGTCTTGTATATAGAAACAAGAAACTATCGTTGCACATAGGAATAAGAAGCGATCGTTGCACATAGCAACAAAAAGCGATCGTTGCACATACCAACAAGAAGCGATCGTTGCACATACCAACAAGAAGCTATCGTTGCACATAACAACAAGAAGCGATCGTTGCACATACCAACAAGAAGCGATCGTTGCACATAACAACAAGAAGCGATCGTTGCACATAGCAAAAAGAAGCGATCGTTGCACATACCAACAGGAAGCGATCGTTGCACATAGCAACAAGAAGCTATCGTTGCACACCGCAACAAGAAGCGATCGTTGCACATAGCAATAAGAAGCGTAATGGTAATCCCTCGGCGTCCACATCTTTTACAGGAGTTTGATCTCTCAGGGGTTTGATTTGATATTGATTCCACAGCGTACTGATGTAAGCGAAATTTAACCTTTAGTAAGCGAAATATAAAATCTTTTCATTTTTTATTTTGTAAAAGAAAAAAATCTTGCTCTTCAGTTATATTCAGTCGTCGGCATTTTGCGGTCGGCATGCAACATGAGTTTGTAGAGACATTGAGTTTTTTTATATGGGAGCTGTGAAAAATATGCAATGCTCTCGCCGGTACTTGCATGCAACCTACAGTGCAATAAATTATCTTTCATAGTACCGACCGAAAGCGCAGAGTTCGCTAGTAACAATATTGAAACTTAAGTAAGTAAATTAAAAAATTTCCATTACTTTTGTCTACATTTTCATTTTCTTTAGCAAAGTATAATGATTCGTATAGTTTAATTTTAGTTTCTAACGGTGTTCATATAGGCCTGCATTCTTGCATACCGTACTTAGCCAAGAGTTCTTTTATTTACTGAATTTGCCTAACAGATACCTTTTCATTTTGTTCATTGTTAATGCCTAAACACTTTTTATCTTACATTTTTAAACACTTTTTATCTGCCTAAACACTTTTTATCTGCCTAAACACTTTTTATCTGCCTAAACACTTTTTATCCTCATTTTAAACGTTTTGCCGATAATTTCTTAATGTATATGTCATAGAAGATTCGTTTTCAGTTAGTTAGACTTATCAAACAATTTCTCTCTATATAGTATATATAAGCAAAATACCACTGACTCATCACAAGATCTCCGAAACTATATACCCGACTGACTGGAAATTTTGCATAGTTACTCATTCCACGATGTAGACGCGCACTAAGAACGGATTTTACGTAAATCCTTTTACGTAATTTTACTTAATTACATAATTTACGTGATTTCACTTAAATCTTTAAGCTTTTGCAGTTTCTGATTAGAGTTTGCTTTGCGATGACTATCAATAAAGCACAAGGGCAGAGTTTAAAATTAGCTGGCGTAGATTTACAAAATGAAAAAGAGTAAGTTCGCCTAAGGATCTCATCGTTCTTCAACCAGAAAAACGTACGAAGAATGTTGTATACAGAGAAGTTTTATAAATTGAAGTATATTATTTTACAGTTATATATATATTTAACTGTTTAATATTAAATTAATTGTTATATTTAAATTATATTTATATTAATTGCTATATTTTAATATTAAATTAATTGTTATAATTTATGTTAATCGTTCAATATTGAATTAATTATTTAATTAATTGTTTAACTGTTTATTTAATTTTAATAAGTTTCATGAAAATAAATGTTATTATTAAGAGAAATAAATTATTGTGATGAAAAATAGAAATGTTGTCGTTATTTATAAAGATTGCCATACATGAAAAATCAGACAAATAATTATAATTGATTAAAAAATTTGATTTAATAAATTAAAAAAGTGAGCAAATATTTAAAAAATTCTCAAAATATGTCCTTAGTTTTATGCTGGCAATTTTTCGTGGTGTAGGGCTACTGGGCATCCCGCCACGTTAAATAATGGGGACGCATCCCAATACGCAGTACCTCATGGGAGATGTGGAAGTCTTTGTATGACAGATTCACTGACTGCACTATATTTTCCGACTTTAAATTAAAATATTTACATTAACTATCAATTCGAAATTAGACATTTCGTCTACATAAGAAGTCTTCTCCTTTCTTACCATTGAAACTTTCCTAGCCGAAAGATTTTAGCTGGAACCGATATCCCGGCTAGCTACGAGAGACATAAATTTTCTGCTCTTATAAATATAAGCAAAGTATAAATAGATGGATAACTATATATGTTTTTACTGAAAATGCACATGCACACACACACACAAAAAAAAAAAAAAAAAAACTTTGCATTTACGCTAAACTAAATTACCGTGAAACCGGTTGGTGGTAAGGAAATTTTACTACCTACAAAGGAGGCGGTAGCTATAAAGAGATTGACTACCCTGGCCTAAGAGAATAAATCTGACTCAGGAGTAAAATTAAGCAATTTCTTTAGCGTTAAATTTACTTTGAAGCAAAAATATTTTCAGAAACGAAACTGCTTAATTTACTGCTTTTACTTATTATTATTATTATTATCATCCCAAAAAATGCGTTAGCTCAGAAGGACTATTAATTTCGTTTTGCCATTTTGCGTCGATTCACTATAAACGGCGAATTACTTTTGGAATTATTGCCACCAAATATTATAGCCCTGTGTTTATTAAAGAAATTAAATAATGAAGAATCTGCATAAATGCATGTAAATTTCTCGCAGTGTGATAAAACAATGGTGCCTAGAGCCATCAAATTTTAAATAACGTACGTTTCCACCCGAATATGGGCATCCGGAAGCCCAAATTTGGAATTTGGAATTTGTTTTAATATCTATTTCATATCTTGTAAAGCATTTGTGAGTTTTTGATTAAAAAACTCAATGATTTCAAAGTCTGGAATGGCAACACTGTACTGAAAAAAAATGATCTCCAGCCCGCGAGACTGTGTATCGAAAATTCTAAAGATATGATCTTTTAAATATTTTGCGATATTGCTGTTGGATTGAATTTTGTGGTTTGAGTGCGAAGAACATGACATTTAATAAATAAAGCTAACACACAAAACGTTAAAAAATCACCCCTTTAGGCGGAATGCAAAATTTGAAAGCTTTCAATTTTTTTATTATTATCATTTAAATTAATAGGTTTTTCAAAAAAATTTAATTTTGCCAATTATTCAGTTTTTTATTGCAGCATCGTCTTTGAAATTTTATTCTTACCTTCGTATCTTGTGCCGGTATAAAATGGTATCGTTTTATGGTGAATACTTTTAAGCAGCTTTTTTAAATATTTTCATCTTTTCTGAATAACGCACATCTCTAAATGCTTTTTAAATTTGAACATTTTCTTCAAAATTTAATTTAAAGATTTCTTGTGAGTGTGTTTGCCACCGGAAATCTCAGAGTTTTAATGTTCTGTTTGAAAATAAATAACAAAAATAGAACGCTGATGCTATAATATGTAAAATACATGTTTACAGCAGCCGATAGTAGCAACTTTTTTTGTTTTCTCTAAATTTGAAATTATGGCTGAAATAATAAATGAAACTTTTCTCTGATAGAAAAACGTTGCACATCAAATAGAACTAAGTGGGAAAAAGAAAAGAAAATAAAATGTTAACGAAATAAGCAGATGAATTCATTTCCCTCGGATATTACTCTAAAACTATGAAATTAAAAGATTAAGAGCCTAGGAGATATAATCTAATCTTTTGAGAAATATTCACACTACATATAGAGATTCATGTATGGTAAAAGCAGAAGAAGATGGTGAAGAAAAAGAGTATTATCTTAAACAACACCATGAAAAATTTTCTGGCAATGCAATCAAAGAAAATTTAAAAAAGGAGATTATATATTCAGTTATAAAGGTGTGACTGATAGAGAATATTTGCATGAATCAGAAAAAGAATCTTAAGGAATTTGAAATGCCATTTGGAGTCCAATAGCCCTTCTGGGGTAAAGCCCCTTTGGACTAAAAATCTGAAAGGCTTGAAATTATGATTTTTATACATATATTTCTATTTATTTTCTTTTTTCTATTCATTTTTTTATATTTTTACATTTAAGATTTTATATTTATATCGTTACGAATTTTGCATTTAGTTAGATATTTTTAATAGAATTATAATTAAGATTGTTCTATTCGCCGAGCAATGCAGCGCTTGACATATATGGAGAGAAAGCTACACCGCAAAAGTAAAAATACAAGAGCATGTGCATTTAACATTGAATCAAATTTATCTCTCTTATTGCTATTTAATTTGAAGAAATGTAATTGCCTAAATGCAATGTTAGCTGTAACCGTAATTATACTCTTTTTTTGCTTTCCAGAAGTGGCTAGAACTCTCGAGCGGTTGATTTAAAAACCTATAAAAGCCGGAGAGAAACATTTCAGCTCAGCAGTTGTTTGCAGTTTTAATATAATAGTTGCTATTGTTGACTGTAACGAGTTCGCGGTGAGATCGGATTAGCTTTCTCTGCGCTCTGGATTACGTTCTATTTAACGTTTTATTAATTTAAAATATAACTACTGTGTGATATTGTACGAATACCTTTGAGGAAAAATTCAGCATTTTGTTTTATTTCTTATGACAAGAATAAATTTTATTAACTTTTTATCAAACTTGTGCATTCAATCTATTACGAACCTGTACACAGGCAACAATTTATTATTATATCAAAAGTGAGTTTTTTTTTTTTTTTCATTTCCACATACACACATATACATTTCAAGAGCATTTGGGCTAAAATATTTAAAAACAGCATATCTTTATAATTTCCGACAGACAGTCTTAAGCGCTGGAGATCAAAATGATTTATTCCGTACAGTGTTGTCACTGCCCGCTTTGAAATCGTTGAGTTTGTTAATCAAAAATTGGGGAAAGTTTTACAAAATATGAAATAGATAATAAAACAAATTCGAATTTGAAAATTTCGGCTTCCGTGTTTGCGTGGAGGGCTACGTAATTAAAAACTGTGTGACTCTAGGTACCATTGTTTTTTCACAATGCGAGAAACTTATATACATTCATGCAGATTTTTCATTACTTAATTTCTTTAAATATAATACAGGGCGATAATATTTGATGGCAAGGATTTGTAAAGTGAAACGATCATTTATTGTGAACCAACGCAAAGTACCGTTTCGAGACTACTAGCCCTTCTGGGCTAAATTCCCTGTGGAGTAAAAAAAAAAAATGACGCAAATGTTATTAGCTGAATAGCAGAAACCTTTTCAATGATTCAGCGTTATGAATTCACTTGTAACAAAATGCTTCTTCTGAAGCTCTGTGTAAATTAATGATAATCTGTACAGTTAATACATTTATACGTATGTTTGTTGAAAATATAAAGTTTCTGCTCTTTATTCTCTGGTGAATGCAAAGCAGAAAAGTCGGTTATTTTAAACCAAATTTTAAAATTGTTAGAATAAATAGCAAAAAGTTGTATGTTTGATTTGAAAGAAATGCTTATTATAAAGACTTTTGAATATCGCTCTGCATGTTTGTTCTCTAAGATAACAAGTTAAATATTTTCAAGATCAGTATTCACTATTAAAAGTATTCCATTCAAATCTTAAGATTGCATTAAAAAAATCGTAAGAGCATTAGACCTTAAGTTAATTTGCATATTCTGTCGAAACAGACATGATGGCGCGAATGAAACATTGAAGGCTCTAATTCAAGCTATCGCGACAATTTTGGTTAAGTCAAAATTTACAACAATAAATTATAAAAAAAAAGGCATCGGAAATACTTCGATAATAATAATAATATTAATAACTTTAATTCTATTAAAGAATTTTTTTTCGTACAAAAACTAAGTTACACAGAAAGGTACCACACCGATTTATTCAATGTAACTAATTCCCCTTCCTTCACCTGTAAACGCACACCCCCCCCTTTCCTGTACAAACCGCTCAACCTAAACCCTTAATAAAGTCACGCTTCTCATTCGACACGCTCCCCTTAACTGCGACCGTATCGGCGTACATCCACTTTAACCCGACAAAAGAGGCCCCGGATATAGCTTTCTGTTAACAACATCGGACATGCTTGCGTTCACACAGAGGAGTGAGAAGGTTTGTTGGGGGGGTCAGCAAAGAGGATTAATGTCACTCCCCCCATCTCCCCTCTCTGACGTAGAGCAGCGAAGCAGAGCAGTAATCCCGGCCAATTGTATCAGCAAGTTACCCACTCTGGTGGACAGACAGACAATCAGAGCAGATTGCTAGTTCTCACCGAGGTAAGGGTGGTTGGTGTTCATTCCCTGGCGGATGAGCCACCCTTGTGACCGATGAACAGAAATTACACAGGGATATTTTTTATGAACAATTTCTTCATCTCCTGTGTTACACACGATGAAGATGTTGCGAAACGTAGTGCCTAGCTTTCAGAAAAATTTGCTGTAGCGAAATGATTTATCAGTATAACATAAAGAGGACAATGAAAAATGAGGAACTATAGACAATCAAATAATTGCAGTTCAGTCCGGATCCAATGGATTTTCTGTCGCCAGAGATAAAAATGTGCCAAATCAGGAGATCCTAAATAAACGCATATACAAATGTAGATTGAAATACAGAAATTATATTCAAGTTTACTATGAATAGCGTCGTAAAGGAAATATATTTTATGCAGAAAATATAGCGATGGAAATTCTTAACAGTAGTTTTAGTAATGAACCTTTTTTTTTGTTTTTGTGCAAGAAGCAATTTTGATATGAAACTACATAAGAAACCTTAGTTACGAAATAATTTTAATGAGTTTTCCAGGATGCTATAAATAATCGCCTTCTTTTTCAGTAGTTCACAGATGATGGATCAAAAACTTGTTTCTGGTTCATAGATAAACTTCCGAATTTTTTTTTTTCCTTTTTGTAGTTATAAATTTTTTTTTTATATTTGCTAATTGGTCTATAAATATTAATTTTTGTTAGTCAGTTTTACATGTTTAATTACTTTTATTTCATTACAGCATTATGTTTTATTATACTTTCTGTCCTTTCCCTCTATTTCTTTTTCTCCCCCACAACAATTATTAGTCACATTTCTTCACCCCCCACTGTGGCAAAAATAAAAATTTGGGAAACACTGCTTTGTTTCTCAAGCCGTTCGTAATTTTTTGCAGTATCTAAAACGGAATATAAACCACAAATGTAATTTATAGTTGTTTTTTTCTCTCTTTATCAACGCTGCACCTACCTTTCTGTTCAATATCACTAAAGCCAGCAAATCCACTCGATAGATATATTGTATTTTTGTCATAGTAAGTACATTGCATGCATTGTACCTTGTAATAAAAAGCTTGAGATTTCTTTAATTCTGTTATGCAGTTAGCTGTATTTTTATCCCAAAGGGACAATTTGCCCAGAAGGGCTATTAATTTATTTTTGGCATTTTGCGTTGGTTCACTATAAACGGCTTTTCACTTTTCAAATTATTGCCACCAAATATTAGAGCCCTGCATTGCATTTCAAGAAACAAAATAGTGAAGAATCTGCATGAATATATGTATGTTTCTTGCACTGTGAAAAAACAACGGTGTGTAGATACATCAAATTTTGAATCACGTAGTCCTCTATTCGAATGTGGGCATCTAGAAGTCCAAATTTGGAATTTAGAATTTCTCTTATTAACTATTTCATACTTTGTAAAACTTTATAGTATTTTTCATTAGCAGACTCAAGGATTGCAAAGCAAGCAATGGATAGACTGTACGAAAGAAAAAAAAAAAACATTTTTATCTCAGAGTGCGAGACTGTGTATCGGAAATTCTAAAGGCATGCTCTTTTTAAATTATTTCGTGATACAGCTGTTGAATTGAACTTTATGGTTTAAGAGCGAAGAACAAGGAATTTAATAAATAAAGGTAATACACAAAATGTTAAGAAAACGTTACTTTGGACGTAATATAAAATCTGAAAGCCTTGATACATTTTTAATTAATATTTTTAGTCCAAAGGGGCTTTGTCCCTGAGGGACTGTTGTTTTCGTTTTGCGATTTTGCGTCGAATCAATCTGAATACCCCTTCCCTTTACAAATTGTTGCCACCAAATATTGTCGCCGTGTATTATATTTGAACAAATTAAATAATGAAGAATCTGCATAAATGTACGTATTTTTCTCTGATTGTGATAAAACAACGGTATCTAGAGCCATCAAGTTTTGAATAATGTAGTCCTCCACCCAAATATGGGCACCTGGGAGCCAGAATCTTGAATTTCGAATTTATCCTACTTCATATTTTGTCATACTTCATATTGAATTACCTATTTTTTAAACTTAACGGATTTTTGATTAAGAAAATCAACGATTTCAAAGCGAGCAGTTGAAACAAACCACTGTGTGGAATAAAATATTTTAATCTTCAGAGCGCGAGACTGTCTATCGGAAATTCTAAAGATACGCTGTTTTTAAATATATTTAGCCCAAAAGGTCGTTAGCCCAAATGCTGTCGAAACGTGTATGTATATGTAAATGCAAAAAACGTCCTTTGAGCGTAATATAAAATCTTAAAGTTTCACAATTTTTTTCTCTTAAGTTTCTTTAAATATAAAACTATATCATAACTATTGCTTGTTGATTTATTCCTTTTTCACCTTTCCTGAATAATCTTTCGTAGAGCGTCTGATTCTTAAACCTTGATTACTGAAATCAATCCCTAACAGTAGTAGTGGTGGTATTAATTGGCTTGTTTTTACACTAAGTTAATTAATTCTATCCGCTTTGGCTTATTTTTACACTAAGTTAGAGAGAATGACGTAGAAACTTTTACTATGACTACTACTACTTTAGTTACACTATAATGCAACACCCGTAGTATAAGATTTGTTTTACTATATGGTTCAGTTATTCATCTGATTAATAATCTGCTGTGCTTTATTATTCTTATGTACTGGCTGCCTTTCGTTTGCACAGCTGAGGGTGGCAGAACTTTGAAATCTGGAAAAGGAACATTTTTTATGCACATCAGCATGATTCTACTTAGCTTAAAAAACTGTCAACGTAGTTTTTAAGTAAAAATTATTTAAAAAATTCTTAAAAGGAAAATTTTTAAATATTTGATTAAAATAATACATTCGTTAATCAGGATTAATATAAAAATTCAGTATTATATCGTACATAAAATATTGGTAAATAATTGTACTTAAAATATTAGTCGATAAAATTGTAATAATAATATCGTATATAAAATCGTAATAATATCGATTCGCAATAATATCCTTATATAAAATATGTGTAAAGTAAATTGAAATATTCATTTAATCAAGATTTTCCCCCTTAACTTCTCTTAGAAAAAAGTTAAAAGTATTGTTAAGTTGGGAAAAAATGGATTCTTAAGACTGGCATTCGGTTGCAAATTACCTCTAACGGCCTTGGTAGTTTAAATGCTTATGGTAATTTAAATGATAAAGTAAAATTTTATGTTATTCGTAATTCTATTCTATAAATCATCAGATTTTAAATGATTTACAAACAATCTGTGAGGCATTAAATTATTATATAAGCTCTACCCTAGATTAGCACTAAATAAAAAACCTGTTGCCAGTTTTTATTATGCTTTCTGCTCTTAAAATGTCACTAAATATAATTTTTTACCCAAATTGTCTTATTTGTTCTTTATATATATATTTCTCTGTTTTGAAAACAAAGCATATAATTTTCTAAAGACATATATTAATGGCATTAAAGACATGTATTTATGTATTCTAAAGACATGTATTAGACATGTATTTATTTAAAGACATGTATTTATGTCAATCTCAGCAATATTTATAGACGTATAGGAATATTTATAGACATAAAATAAGTAACATTTAATCTCAAATTAACGCTGGTTATGCTTAAGAATTTTACATGAGCTATTTCATGACGTCTTCGAGGCTAATAGAACGATATGTGAATGACATTTAAACAGAATTTGCGAGTAGGATAGATAATAAAATATCTCGTTGAAGCAGTTGTTTGTAATAATTTGTTGGCGGAAACTCTACCAACAATTCATTGGGAATAATTACTTTACATGTCCTTTGAGCTTTGATCTTTCCGCTAACTGATTGGCATAATTTTTTTTAGCCCGAAGGGCGTCAGCCCAGAACGGCTATTAATTTCGTTTTGGTATTTTGCGTTGATCCACTATAAAAGGAGAATCACTTTTTAAATTGTTGCCACCAAATATTAGGGCCCTGTATTATATTTAACATAATTAAATAATGAATAATCTGCATAAATGTGTGTATGTTTCTAGCATTGTGATGAAGCAACGGTACGTGGAGCCATTAAATTTTGAATAACGTACGTCTCCACGCAAATATGGGTATCTGGAAGCCCAAAGTTGGAATTCGGAATTTGATTTATTACCTATTTCATGTTTTGTAAAGCATTTATGAGTTTTTGATTATGAAACTCAACGCTTTCAAAGCGAGCAATGACAACACTGTACGGGGAAAAAAATATCTCCGGCGAGCGAGACTGTGTATCGGGAATTCTGAAGATATGCTCTTTTAAATATTTTATGATATTACTGTTGAAATTGGTATTTATGCTTTAAGTGCGAAGAGCATGATATTCAATAAATACAGGTAACATATAAAACATTAAAAAACTTCCCTTTGGGTGTCATAAAATCTGAAAGCTTTCAGAATTTGTTTGCTATTATTATGTATTTAAATGCTATAATTCAAATACTTTAATACTTAAAAGGCTAAACAGAAGTCTAAAATTTTTTAAATAATACCCATTTGAAAATAAGTGCCCATAAACTGTATGCCTTCTGGCTGTCAATATGATTTTTGTAAATAATTGTATTCAAGACGGAGAGTTTCTTGTTGTCAAAATTATTCCCTTTAAACTCTTGGTGCCTTTTATGCTGCTTGGTTAAATTATCATTTATTTGCTTAACTTAACAATTTTATCCATATCCAGTGGCGCTTAAATCAAATTCTTCAATGGCCAACTTTAAACCTCCTAAAAGAAATTTTTCACAAATGAAGTACTGTTACCCTTTGAAAACCTGGAAAGACGTGGACTCAAAAAGTCTTGGCTTTCATGTCTCAACAGTATAATTTAGCAGAGGTCAGAAAGTTTAATAAAAACAAGTCTACGTTAGACCAGTGGTGACTAGTCGACCATTCCTCACTTTTCCCACAGACTTCGAGGGTGGAGACAGTCGGACTCCGGACTCCGTTGATTGGTTTGCGGTGCTCTTCCTTATGTCATCCAGTCACGGCAACTTCTCATTGGGTCTTTCCCCCTTCTCCCCAACCAAAAACAGCGGTGTGGAAAAACTGGATTACCGCAATCGTCATTTATGGAGGGGGATGAAACAGTGGGAGAAACATCATGACCACCTTGTTAACAATAGCTAGTTCATCTCTGGAAAGAGCCTATTTTTAGAAATTTCCGGTACGGTTTCAGTTATCTTTTTTATTCTTGAAATTTATCTTGTACATATATAGATTTAGCTAGCGTATGCAAAAGCCTCTTGTTATGCACTGGAAATGCAGGAGGTATTTCAAGTTGATGTACTGCAACCGGTATTTTCTGATATTTAGTATATAAAGTATTTTCCCCCTCCTTTCTGCGTGCCTTCGTTGTGTAACAGTAGCACACTCGGCGCATATTCAAGAAATCCAGTATCGAGTCACGGCAAGGGCATTGTTCATATTTCTCGTCTTCCTGCTTCAAAAAATCTAATGACTCTACAGTGGCGCCCGAACTAAAAAAAGTTTGCTGATGATTATTCTTTACCATCAGGATTTGGCGATTGCGTCCCCTAATCCCCAGTCGCCCTTTAAAAGAGGGAGTATATAAGGTATTTTCTCCCTCCTTCCAGCATGCCTTCGTGGTGTAACGGTACTACGTTCAGTGCGTATTCAAGAGGCCCAGGTTCGAGTCTAGGAGAGAGCATTGCTCATTTCTCAGGACTTCCTCCTTCAAAAAAGCATAATGACTCTACGGGTAAATCTCAACAATACCCGTAACACTTAATAAAATCTTAACTAGCTCAAGTACAAATGTCCTAATTTTAACTTAATTTTTTCTGGTAAGTTAACTAAGTTAACTAAGAGTTAACTAACAGTCTGCAAACAAACAGACTCAAATATTACTTTAAATTTATTCTATCTCACCATTTTTAAGGGTTAAAGTAACACGATTTACACACAAAATTATAACACTAATTTATAAAAAAAATTTATAACGCAAATTTATAACGCAAAAATTTATAACACAACATTTACAACATAACAATTTATAACATATAAATTTTAAATACAAAAATTTTTAACGCAAATTTACCAGTCATCTGGACCTTCAGGCGAACACAAGATTTTCATTTGAACTGTTTGTGAGTACAGTATCTAATTACTGCTAAATAGAGGCTACAAGTTCACGAAGACTATTAACTTCTCAAAATCTGAACTTGCCAACCAAGTCTACATTGACAATTTACGCTTAGCAAGACAACGCTATTCGCCAAGTGACAAGCTGAACTACAAACAGTTGGTAAAAATCTAAACTCTCAAAATCCGGTTATGAGCTATTCCAGCGCACCAGGAACCGAGCGATAAAAGCAGCTGAACACTGGTAGTTGGGTCCGGTGGTTCGAGCCCGACGAATGGGCTGGCTGCATGGACGTTTTCGTGGCTTTCCTCATGTCTAACGTGGCTACAAGCCAATTTCTCTTAAAAAGATCTCCACGGGGCATCCTTTCCATTTTGTGCAATGCCTAAGAGCGAAGCACGAATTAAATAAACAAATATATATATATATATATATATAAGCTGTTCCTCTAACTATTTCTCTATTCTCTAGAAATACAAATTTTTCGTCGTTATATACACAAACTTGCGAGAGCAGTCATTACTTTAAAGCATTTAGAAATTAGAACTTTCCGACTTAAAATTAAATCTCTTCAATCGTTTTAATTGTAGCTTGAATTGCCAAAGAAGTACAGTTTCTTGAAAATTTCATATTTGTAAATTCAATCCTTCATATTTAAAATTATGTGAAAACAACTAATTCGTCAAAAGTGTTAATCCATTTTTCATCTACTTTCGAATTGCTTTCTGATACCTAAATGCGAAAATCTGAAATTAGTACATTCGCCAAATTTATACTGAGCTTGTTTAAGGCAGGAGATCTGTATTAAGTTCATTCATCGGATTCTGTGGCAACAATGTTTTATGATGGTAATCATTCGTAAGTTATGAGTTCTTTATCTTAAAAGTGTCTAGGTGTTTCGAACTTTATCTTAAAAAGAATGCTGTCTTAATTTGCTTTCAAATTTACATTTTTTAATTAATTATCATAATTTGAAATAAATCTATTATATATATGTACACTGGTGTACAAAAATTAAGGACGAGACGGTTTTTTCAATATAACTTTGTACAAATGATTTCCAAATCAACACATTTAATACCGTAAGATCCCCAATACGTAAGGACATGAGTAATGTAAGCAACACTTACTAAAAGAAAAATCAGAGGGATAAAAAGAAGCTTTATTGAAAAAGTAGCATGGAGCGCAATGCGACTGAAGGCCGAAACATCCCTGTGATGGGTGTCCAGCAAGAAACATCCGGTCTTTAATAGGGGATATGATCTCCCCTGACTGCTAGGCAGGTTTCACATCATTTGTGCATGCTGGATATGTGGTTGTTAATGAGCTGTTGAGACACTGCTGCTCGTTCCTCTTGTAGCACCAATCGCAGTTTCGGAATCGTTACTGGCGATAAGTTACGTGCTGCCACTGGTCTCCCTAATCAGTTCTGTACATGCTTGACGGAATTCAGATCTAGAGACCTTGTCGACCAATCCATGCGTTCAATATCTTCACTCTCCAGCAGCTCTTCCACAGTAACTGTGCGATCAGGTGGAGCGTTGTCGTCCATGAAGAGGAACTGAGGACCCTTAGCCCTTGTGAAAAGACGCATGTAAGGAAGAAGAACCTCGTTACAATAGCAGTCCCAGGTGACGAACCTCCTTGGGAGATATGAAAGTCGGTCCGGCTACCAAGCATTATGTCTGCTCGAACGAGAACTCCGCGACCTCCAAAACAGTCCCTTTTGATGATGTTGAAGAGATTATTGCGTGTTCCCCGCTCTGTCCAGATGTGTATGTGTCTAGAATCGCAACTCAGACTAACTCTGGTCTCATCTGTAAAGAGTAGTTGTCCCCATTCATTGTCTCTCCAATTCCGGTGTTCCCGGTACCACAGAGAACGCCTTCTCCGATGGGCAGGCGTTAGAGGTACACACCGTACAGGGCGTCGTGCAAACAGACCACCACCGTGCAGTCTTCTGGCCACGGTAAAACGCGATATCGGTCGTCCAGTCGCCTGTGTCGTGTGTCTAGCGATTTCTCCCGCTGTCTGCCGCCTGTTTCTTCTGGCCTGTAAGGCAATATACCGGTCATCTGCGGGTGTGGTTCCTCGTGGACGACCACTACTAAACCCCCGGATAGCTGTTCCTGTAGTTTGAAATTGTCTCCAAAGTCATGAAACGATGCTGTGAGCAATTCCGAACTCTGCAGCCACACTTGTCACATTACGGCCTTCCTCCAACTTCCCAATGATTCGACCTCGGGTAAAAGCATCCAGATGTCATCTAACAGACTGATTATTCGCCATTTCTCGCTGAGGCAGCAACTCGGTGTGATTTTAACTGCTATACGGCGTGCAATCTCTTTGCCAGAAATACTGAGCTTACACCGAGAACATGCTTTATACTACTCAGACACTCCTCCATTACGTCTACCTGGATATCTGCGCATGTGCTACCGTACATCACCTTACTTAATCTCCTGATTGGTCTTTCTGTCCGCTCTGCCTCTTCGTTCAGCTGATATGCTAATTTTTCGACTTCGCCCTTAATTTTTGCGCACCAGTGTATATATATATATATATATGATTATCAGTCTACAATCCCATACAACAACATGTGCAGTTAGCGATCATAATATTTACCATATTACGTCCTAAAAATCCCAGAAATCGCTTGCAAACAGCTTTTTACTGCGTTGTAAGAAGTAAAAAGGAAGTATTGTAAACACGAAAATTTTCGGGTGTCATATTTCAACGAAAATACCCATTTTGACCGCTATCGAAGGCAATTTAACGATGCTTTTGGGTGAAATCCATACGTAAGGACAGAATAAAAGACTCTTTTTTCCCCAAAAAATTACAAAACTGATTTAAAATGGATTCTGAAGAGAATTTTTTCGTCGCGTCTGTATGTACTTACGTATGTACGAATGTATCTGACATAACTGAAAAACGACTAACCTCAGAACGTTGAAATTTCGTATATAGGACTACTATAACATGCAGATGTGTACCACCTATTTTGGTTGCAATAAACCGTACCAAAAGTATATATATATATATATATATATATATCCACTCTGTTACTCGGCTCCGTGAGCTCAGTGTCTTTATTCTTATATGTTCGTAAACTGCGCATTTTTTGCTTTTGCTTATCTTCCGGTTCAGATTTTTATGCCTTTAGTTAATCTGCATATTATAGTTGTAAACTTATCTAAGTGGGGACAAATCTAATTTTTTTGGCCATAACAGCCATATTTGTTTACATCTGAAACTTAGCAGAATAGTGAATTTGTTGCCAATTTAGAGAAACTAAGCTAAGCAACAACGAAAATAATGCCTTCTTTTATTATTGCCAATTAAATCATACTTAATCCATTCTAGAATTCATTCGAGGAAATAAGTGTTAAGATTTACTTTGTAATTTTTAATATAGAAATTTTGAGTTTTTATGTATTTTTGCATTGTCGGGAAGTGGGAACCGAATTAATTGAATAAGAAATACTGATTCGTCTGTGGAAAACTATTTCTTCCTCCCCCCCCTTTTTTTTGGTTTTTAAATTTTTTTTATACACCATTTTTGATTTATTATAATGTTTGAATACATCATGTGGCAACGATTAGATAATTCGTTTGATGATATACATCAGTTTTGTGCATTTTGAGTTATGAAATGAATGAGATGCAACACGGTTAAATGAACCTAGCGTCAGAGTGTCGTTATGGCAAACAAATATAGTGATCTTTAAAGAGTGCTATTGTGGAAGCAAACTTAATTCAACCCAATGTGTTTAAATGATTTGCAAAATGCGTATAATTCAATATTCCGTACAAGGAAATCATGTGGTGCACACATCAGATTTTTTCTTTTAAATTTTCTATTTAATTTAGACTCCTTTAAGTTAATAATAATAATGTAGATCCAATACAACGTAAGAGTTTTATGCAATTGTGCAATATAAATGATCATTAGAATACTTTGAAATTTTTAAAAACGTCTAACAAATAATTAAAATGCAACGCAATCAGGAAGCAAAATTATTCTCATACAAAACAGACTTTTAACAGTTGAAGCTGGTAATTGCCGATACGTCATTCTGTGTGTTACCTTTATTTGTTAAATACCATGTTCTTCGCACTTAAACCATAAAATTCAGTTCAACAGCAATATCGCAAAATAATTTTAAATTGAGCATATCTTTAGAAATTTCGGTACACGCTCTCACGCGCTGGAGATAAAAATGTTTTTCTGTACAACGTTGGTATTGATGGCTTTGAAATCTTTGAGTTTGTTAATGAAAAATTCGTTAAAGTTTTAGAGAATATTGTTACGAATTTCACATTTATTTGGCTATTTATTTAGAACTGTAATTAAAATTCCTTTTTATTTTCCCGTGCAACGCACGCAGACGATTTTTGAAGAGAAAGCTACTTCAGAAAAAAAAAAACATGCATACATTTATGCAGATTTTTCATTTTTTAAACTTTAATGCAGAGCGATAACATTTAGTGGCAACAATTTGAAAAGTGAATCGGGCATTCAGAGTGAATCGACGCAAAATCGCAAAACGAAAGTAATAGTCCTTCGGGACTAAATCCCTTTGGACTAAAAAAAAATTTAAAAAATCTGAAAGATTTCAGATTTTAAATTAAGTCCAAAGGGGCGTTTTTTTAAACTTTTTGTGTGTTATCTTTATTTACTAAATATCATCTTCTTCGCACTTAAACCATGAAATTCAGTTCAACAGCTATATCACAAAATAATTTTAGAATGAGTATATCTTTAGAATTTCGGCTGCGCGGTTTAGATAAAAAGGTTTTTTTCCCCGTAGAGTGTTGCCATTGCTCGCTTCTAAATCGTTCGAGTTTGTTCATTAAAAATTCGTTAAAGTTTTACAAAATATGAAATAGATAAGAAAACAAATTCCAAATTCGGGCTTCCAGATGCACATCTTCGGATGGAAATGTACGTTATTCGAAATTGGATGGGTCTAGGTACCGTTGCTTTATCACACTTGGAGAAATATATATACATTTATACAGATTCTTCATTATTTAATTTCTTTAAATATAATACAGCGCTGCAGGATTTTGTGGCAACAGTTTGGAAAGTGATTCAGACTTTTAATGTTTCCGACCGAAAATCGCAAAACGAAAACAATAGTCCTACAGGGACAAAGTTCCTTTGGACTGAAAAATGGGAAAGGTTTCAAATTTTAACTGTCACCCAAGAGGGTTTATAAGCTTTTTTTTACGTTCTCGCTCGCAAGTCTATTGTTGCATTTATTTCTGCTACCCCCTCCCCAATTTTTTTGTCTCTTTTAAGCCTTACAGTTAATTAACTTTTATTTAACGCATGAACACCCTATATAACTGAACACCAGAATCTTAAAAATTTTAACAGCAGCATATGTTTAGAATACCCGATGCAGTGCTAATGCTAACATACAACTTTCCATGTTTTTAGTCTACAAGGTACAAGAAGGCAAGACATCAGAATTGGTCATATAGACCATTGGTCATATAATCCCACAGCAACTCCGCCCCCGTTTCGATGGAGACGGTTTGAGGATGTGCGACGGAGACGGTTTGAGGATCTTCCACATCTTTTCCTCTACTATCAAACTACTTATAAAAATACATCTATGCAAATATATGTTTTAACTAGCCAGTATTTTGGGTGCCCACTTGTGGCACACACCTATACATTTTCATACATCAATGCCTTCTCCAGGATTCAAACCCAGATCCATCGGTACAATAGCCAGCCTTGCTAATCAGTATACCGATCTAGGCGGCCGTCGAACACTGTAAGACGACCAAATTACACCCATTAGAATTACGAACTCCGTTCCAATTATAATAGAGAACTTCTCAGGAAGCGGATCCTACAGTCTTACATTCTTTTCCTGTTACTACCATACCTCTCTAGAGGACTTTCGGGTGGGCATTAC
The DNA here is from genome assembly GCA_000611955.2 of Stegodyphus mimosarum. Lineage (NCBI taxonomy): Eukaryota > Metazoa > Arthropoda > Arachnida > Araneae > Eresidae > Stegodyphus > Stegodyphus mimosarum. The sequence continues at coordinate 9,761 of KK120695.1, read as the reverse complement.
GTGTCCCCATGCCGCATATACCCTATACACTTACAAAGAACAAAGCCTTCTGCAGGATGTGAATCTAAAATTACGGCAACACCCTGATGAGTACAATGCTACTGCACTCATCAGGGAAGCACAATGTAATATTAAGGTACTTAACAATGTCAATGAAATTCAGAAAAACAAACTGAATTAAATTGCTGGATATACGATATTGTTATCAAACGAGCTTGTAACGGGTAATTTCCAGTATGCATTGCAGAAATGTGACTTGTAGGTACTTAAAATCTCAGTGAAATACTTAAAAACTATACCATGATATAACTCATCAAAATTTCAACTTTTCGTTGTCTTTATTTTTATGCCCATTTGAACTGTTAATTTCGTTTTGGCATTTTGCGTTAATTCACTTTTCAAATTGTTGCCCTGTATTATATTCAAAGAAATTAAATAATGAAGAATCTGCATAAATGTATATATATTTTTCACACTGCGGTAGAACAACGGTATCTAGAGTCATCGAATTTTGAATAACGTAATCTTCTAGCGAATATGGTCCTCTGGAACCCCAAATTTCGAATTTGAAATTTGTTTTATTACCGATTTCATATTTAGTAATACTTAAACGAATTTTTGATTCACAAACTCAACGATTTCGAAGCGAGCAATGGCAAGAATGAAAGAAAATAAAAAACATTTTTATCTCCAGCGCGCGACATTGTGTATCGGAAATTCTAAAGCGTTGCTATTTTTAAAATCATTTTGCGATATTGTTGTTGAAGTGAATTTTATGGTTTAAGTGCGAAGAATAGGATATTTAATAGATAAAGGAAACACACAAAACGTTAGAAACGCCCCTTTGGGCGTAATGTAAAACCTGAAAGCTTTCAGATTTTTTCAATCTTTTTTTTTCCAAGCAGGGGGTTTTGGGCCCTAATTCTTAATTAAGTCGGCGAAGCTATCAAGGGCCTAAAGTACGGCCGAGCGTACTAATAGCTTAGAGAGATACGTAGCCAAAGGCCAACGTGCGCTAGTCAGAAACTCGGGCTCTCTCTAACAAAGTCAATGAAACATCGACATAAATACTACTCTTACTCATTTGCATTGACCGCGTTTCTGAAAATACATTCTGGTAGGAAATTGTAAGCTAAAGATAGAAAGGATAGAAAGGTGCATAAAATAACTATTATAAATTTAGGATAAACCTTACAGTATGTTTCGCCTATTGTGAAAAACAACGGTGCCTACAGCCATCAAATTGTGAATAACAAAGTCAATGAAACATCGACATAAATACTACTCTTACTCATTTGCATTGACCGCGTTTCTGAAAATACATTCTGGTAGGAAATTGTAAGCTAAAGATAGAAAGGATAGAAAGGTGCATAAAATAACTATTATAAATTTAGGATAAACCTTACAGTATGTTTCGCCTATTGTGAAAAACAACGGTGCCTACAGCCATCAAATTGTGAATAACGCAGTCCACCACCCAAGCATGTTCAACTAGAAGACCGAATTTTGAATTTCGAATCTGTTTTAAGACCTATTTCATATTTTCGAAAACATTAATGAATTTTTGATTAACAAGCGCAACGATTTAAAAAGCAAGCAGTGGCAACACTGCACGGAGTAAAGCATTTTTATCGTCAGCGCGCCAGGCTGTCTATTGTGAATCCTTGAGATATGTTGTTTTAAATAATTTGTGATTTTGCTGCTGAATCGAAATTTATGTGGCATAAACACCAGGAACGTGATATTTAATCAATGAAGTAAACGCATGGAAAGTTGATAATGAAAAGACAAAAAAAAAAATGTTTTGTAAAACCATCTTAATAAGAAAACTGAACATTGATATGATGAACATAAAAAAAAGTTAAAATCTATGCCAACGTTTAACACTGCATCCTGAATTCTAAACTTATACTGTTATGATGCTTTTAAAATTTTTGTAATTTTGCTATTGAAGTGTAGAATATGGCGTAAGTGCGTAGAAAATTATGGTTAATAATAAAGATAAAAATACAGTAAAAAGGGGAGTTTAATAGGGGTGAATGTAACAGCAGCCAGGTAGACTATGAGCTCAGCGAGAACGTAAGAAGAAACTCTAAGAAAACCTTTTGGGCGAACGTTAAAATCTGAAACCTTTCAGAATTTTTTAAAATTTAGTTTTTTTTTAAAAAAAATTATCATTTTCAGTAGTTATGAAATAAGTACCTGCATTATTTACTCTTAAAACTTGAATAAATTTCTTTCTTTTTTTGTTTAGTAAACAACCTTGTGAAATTCTGCAACCTGCAAAATCAATTTTTTAATTTTTTATTAATTTTTAATTTATTTATTTGTCTTTGCCATTGAGACTTTTATCGTTTAGTTTTGCCAAAATTCAACATAAACACTTGTTTTCTTTTCTGTGGAATTAGAGAAAACAATTCGCTACGCTTCCCATAAATTCGTCAAATAGATTAACTCGTTAATTCGTTCAGGGTCTAAATGGCAGTGCCTGCAACCTGCTTTAAATATTTGATTAACCACGCAATCAGGATGTCATTGATTCAATGATGGAACCCCGTCTCCTGAATTATTAAACAACGATTAAACGGTCAGCAACATAACAAATAGGACACCTGCTTCCATAAACTGTCGCCAAATTGGCCTCATCAGTCATCGCCAAGGAATACACCGGGACGTACGCTGTTAACGTAGTTGTCAATAATAAATGCATGTTATCTGACACCGACGGAGAAATGGCGCTGCAGAAGAGAACCAAAGAGAAAATTGATTACCAGTTTATTTCTACTTAGGCTTCTTAATACGGTAAGTTGCTCATATATTTTTAGGGCGAACTATCTGAATCGTAATTCATGTTTTAAATAAAATATTTTATTTCTTAAAGTATTCTGCATAACGATTCTTTATACAGATGTATAAAGAACTAATTATAAAATTTTTAAAAAATGAAAAGTCATTTTTGCGAGGTAAAAAGTTTTTTTTTTGCAGTTAATAGTGGAATATTGTTTTGTTTTTTCCGTCTTGCGGTGCTGTTGCCAGTTCATCTATTTTTTTAGATTTGCATTACAAAAGCTAATGTTTTAAAGCTCATAAAGTCATAGTAGCCTATGGTAAAGTGTTTTAATTTCAGATAAAATTTTTGAAGCAGTATAAATATAACATATAAATTTAGTTATATCTATTTATTAGTCCAAAGGGCCAGTTTGCAAAGAAGGACTATTAATTTCGTTTTCGCATTTTGCATTGCTTCACTAAAAATGCTGTTTCACTTTTCGAATTCTTACCACTAAATATTATCTCCCTGTATTATATTAAAAAAAATTAAATAATGAAGAATCTACATAAATGTGTATGTTTCTCGCATTGTGATAAAACGACGGTACCTAGAGCTATCAAAATTTGAATAGCATCATGTTCCATAGAATATGGGCTTTAATTTGCCCATTAATAATAATGGAAGCTTTAATTTGAATTTGAAATTTGTTTCATTATCGATTTCATATTTTGTAAAACATTAACGAATTTTTGATTAACAAACTCAAAGATTCCAAAGCGAGCAATGGCAACACTGTACGAAAAAAAAAAACACTTTGCGCGAGACTGTGTATCGGAAATTCTAAAGATATGCTCATTCTAAAATCATTTTGCGATATTGCTGTTGAACTGAATTTTATGGTTTAAGTGCGAAGAACGTGATATTTAATAAATAAAGGTAAGGCACAAAATGTTAAAAAAACGCCCCTTTGGACGTAATTTAAAATCTGAAACCTTTCAGATTTTTCTTTTTTTACACAATAAGCTTTTTTATAATTTTCCTCAAAAATTTTTATGAAAGACTTAATATGTGTTAGTGCTTTTATCATAAGTTATTTTTATATTCGAGTCTTTGTAGATATGAGCTAAATTATTTCTTTAACTACAAGAACTCAAAATTATAGCTATTAGAAATATCCGCAGTAAACTTTAAGTTATTCTACACTAAAACGCATATGTCATCCATTGACTTTCGCTGGTATGCAAAACATAAATTCATTAGCTTATCTTCCCAGTGATTTTGCGCATTAATTAGTCCTCAGAGTGTTACCATTTAGTACAATGTAATACTGTTAATTTTAAATTTAATCTATCATTAATCTGCAAATACTTAGTGATTTTAAAGCAACAAACAGAATTCTTAACAATTTAAAACTATTTTATTTTAATCTTAAATGAATTTCATGTGGATTAATAAAGAAAGCAAGAAATCATCAACTGTCATAAATTCTTTATTTAAACTTTTTTTTGAACTCTTAAAATCAAGTTTTTCCGGTTTTTGCAATAGTAGGTCTACCTTTTTCTTTTTGTTTGTTTTTTCAATTTGGTGTTCTTTAGACAAATTCCCCACTTCGCAGAGTGTTTAAAACCAGTGAAATCTAGGAGCAAGACTTGTGTTCTGTCTCAGACGATTGGGATAGTATGTTTTTACTCCAGTATAACATAAACACAAGCCAGTTTTCTTTAAAAAGGGCTCCCCGATGGCATCCCTTCCTTAGACAAATATCCGGCATGGGCGTTGCTACATTCAAAAAGTAGCATAAGCAATTTTTCAAACCCATGCTTCACCTAGAGTGCAACCTGTTGTCATTCGGCGCTGGCAAAATTATCGCTATATAAAGTTTTATAGCACATTATGTGGTAGCCCACACATTTAGACTTTAGTAAGCGAAACTAACTCATCTCTTAGTCAAACTCACTTTGTTTTCCAAAATGAATATTTTCGTCAAATTGAAGGATTAGCTATGGGTAATCCTCTCAGTCCTGTACTTGCTGACATTTATATGCACTATTTTGAGGTAAAATTATTCGATAAACTATCTTTTCTTCTCTGGATTCGTTATGTAGATGCACTTTCGCACTTTTTGATGGTAATAAAGACGATTTATCCGAGATTTTATCTATTATAAATTCTATTGATGCAGCCATCCAATTCACTCTTGAAATTGAATCCAACAATTGATATTCTTATAATCCACAATTAATTGATTTTAGCACTACTGTGTACCGTAAACCCTTTGCAGTTTGTTTACCACCCCATGCTAAGTCATGCCACCCTGTTAAGCAAAAAATGTCTTCTTTTTACTATTATGTATTTCGCTCGCTCAAAGTTTGTTCCACAGAATCCTTGCTTACCAGTGAACTTAATTATTTAAAAGCAGTTGCTGTTGACCGAGGATTTTCTCCCGTGATCATTGATAAAGATGTTAAAAAGTTTTCAGATTCCCATCATAGAAGACATTCCACTGTTAGAAATAATATTAATGACTTTGTCGTGCTTCCATTTTATCCTTCTGTTAGTTATAAGGTTGCACGGATTCTCCACAAATTAAATTTTCAGGTCAGTTTCTCCCCTATCCATAAAATTCACGGTTCGACTCTAAAAGATTCTGTTTCTGACTTTAATTCTTGGGGAATTTATAGTATATCGTGTCAGTGTGGCTTGAGAGATATTGGCCAAACAAAAAGAGCGTTAAAGTTTCGTATGAAGGAACATGAATCTTATGTCCGAAAGGGCGAAATCAACAAGTCTTCAATAGCGTATCATAGTTGGAAATTTAATCATAATTTTAACATTGGATCTGCAAAAATTATCCAGAAAGCTTCTTCCGTTGGTGAATTGGATTTTCTTGAGGCTTTTCATATTCGCAAAGATTTAGCAAGTTTAGTGAACGATTTTAAGTCTAATCCAGCCCTTCTTAGTGCTTTTAAAATTCTATTAACATAATTCTTGATGATTATTTTTGCCGATAGATGACGTTGCCTCCTCCTGGTTCTACCCGAGAGTATAAAAGCCATTACTGAGGTTTCTTTCTCTTTCTAGATATTTTGTTCTCCTGATGAGGAGAGACCTGTAGCTGCCCTCGAAATCGATTGAGAGTTTTTAGTAAATGTACGCCAAATACAAGGTTTGTCAGGACTGTGTATTCGGTGCATATTTTTGGCAAACATCTTCGTGAAACGTGAAGTCCTGATATTGAACAGGGAACTGAATGCAGCTATGTTCTGTGGTAGAAAACTGTGGTTAATTGGTAGAAAAAATGCACTTCAGAGGTATTTAAAATCCTCTTTTATTAAACCACAAATTATATACAGCCACTTCCCAACTCGGGAGGGATACAGAAAATAATGACCGCCACTTGGGTCTAAACTGAACAATCAGGTCATTTAAACTAAAACTAATTAGAAATAAAGCAATCGTTGCTCACAGAGATCTAAATGCTAGTTTAGAGGTTGGCCTCTAAACTAAATGGTGCGTAGCAAGATTTAACTAATACTAACGCACTTAGAATTACTTCAATAAGTAAAAGCGTAACGGCTTAGAATTTAAATACTAGCTGATCAGGCGAACGTCGAGTAGAGTAACAGTGGTCTGAGACTAAAAGCTATCTCACACTGAAAAGTTCCTACCTTTCGTTTAAATAGAACTTGGCTCCACTTCAAATTAGCATAAAGCTGAAACGCGAGCTTATTCTAACGGGAAGTTGAAATAAGAACAGATAGAAAAAGGCAAATTAAAATAAAACTTTGTTAGTTTAACTAAAACCTTACAGGTTGTTTCAGCGAATTTGATAATACAGAACTATTGAAGATTAAAGAAACTTCAACTCAGGATTATTCCTTTCAAGTTACCGAGGTTAAACCTGAAACCTTTTAAGTTACCTCAGGTTACAAAGGCCTTGGGAATGTCATGGACTACGTCTACAGACTGTTTTTCTTACGATTTAAAGACACTTGCCTTTGAAGAAACAGTAACAAAAAGACATGTCTTATCAGCGATAGCCCGCCTCTTTGATCCATTAGGTTTAATTGGACCTATTACGACAAAAGCTAAAATAATTCTACAAAAACTTTGGCTTCTAAATTGGAATACACCTCTTCCTAAAAATAACTTTGAAGAATGTATTTCTGCATAGTCTAAAAACAGTCAACGATTATCGCCATGCGTAGATTTGTTCTAAGCAATGAATTACAGCAAATAGAAATTATAGGATTCTGCGATGCTAGTCAGAAAGCCTATGATGCTGCAATTTATGTGAAATGTATGTTATCTTCGAATGAATGTTCATCAAGACTTTTGTGCAGCAAGTCTCACGTGCCACCTTTGAAGTCAATTACCATTCCTCGTTTGGAACTTTGTGGTGCAGTTCTGTTGGTAAAACTGATGAAAAGAATATTAGAAGCCATTCAACTGCCCATAGTCAATGTGTATTATTTCATTCATTCGTCAATAGTGTCATCTTAGATTAAGCAAGAACCTCATCAACGAAAGACGTTTGTTGCTAATAGAGTGTCTGTTATTCGCAGCATGACTGCTATTCAGGAGTGGTGCATGTTAGCACTAACAATAATCCAGCTGAGTTGATATCACGTGGAGCTGAATCTAAGGAGCTTCTTCATAATCATTTATGGTGGTACGGACCAACATTCTTGACTGAGGAAAAGTGCTTGACTAAGACTTGTGAAGTAATTTCATCTGATATGGCTGAGGTGGAATACGTGAAAGAACTCAAGGATAATGACCTAATGTTTAGAATGTAAATTAGACTCAAGAATAATGACCTAAATGTGAACTCTAATTCCTCTGTTTTAGATCATTAAGATCAGTAATAACTACATTCGTATCATTCGTGTGTTACGTTTTGTTTACAGATTTATAGCCAATTGTAAAGGAAAAAATATAATAGGTTCTCTAACTGTTAAAGAACTGGATGACGCTGAGAAAATCTTAATCAAGTATGTACAATTAAACCATTTTAGCAAGGATATTCTGTCCTTAAAAAATAAGAATGTATTTCTTCTAAAAGTAAGTTAAAAGTTAAAAATAAACTTTCTAAATGGCAAGTTATGACAAAGTTCATTCAAGTTATTTGGAAACGTTGGCAAAATGATTATTTAAATCATCTCCAACAATGCACCAAATGGTTTATTAATAAAGAGAATTTAAAGGCAGGCAGGTATGTTAGTTGTGTTAAAGGAAGATAATCTTCCCCATTTAAATGGTCTTTAGCTAGAATTGTAGAAATTTTACCTGGTAAAGATAATAAAACCAGAGTTGTTAAAGTGAAAATATCAAATGGTGCACATATTTTATGTATTAGTAAAATTTATGTATTACCTATCCAGGATAACAATGCTTAGCTTTACATTATTGTATTCTTATTGAAATTGTGCTTTACATTAAAATGGAGCTGCTTAAAGGCGTAAGTTAGATTGTAGAATAGTCAATGTTTATGTTTTTATAGTGTTTAAATTGCTTATATTATATTTATGATAAAAAATTACCTTTTAGCTTTCATAATTGTACTGCAGAATTAATTGTTCTTGAATTGTTAAATTTTATGTTTGTTTGTAATTTTCATATTGAAATATTAGGAAATTTCAACGGGGCGGGGAGTGGCATGTTAAATAAGAATATAGTGCCACCTATTAGATGTAAAGAGAAACTCACACTTGGCCACCTGGATTCGGCTAAGCAACATGTCAAAGCATTTAATAGTACTAAATGTAGTTAGTTACTGTAAATAAAATAGCTAGTTCTTTGTTCATACAGTCCACTTATTAGTTAAACTCACACTTGGCCATCTGCATTCGGCTAAGCAACAAAGCATGTAATAGTACTGAATGTAGTTCGTTGCTTTAAATAAAATAGTTAGTTCTTTGTTCATACACTCCACTTATTAGTTTAGAATACAGTTTACTTATTAGTTAAACTCACACTTGGCCATCTGGATTCGGCTAAGCAACATGTCAAAGCATGCAATAGTACTGAATGGATTCGGCTAAGCAACATGTCAAAGCATGCAATAGTACTGAACGTAATTAGTTACTGTAAATAAAATAGCTAGTTCTTTGTTCATATAGTCCACTTTAGTTTAGAATCATAGTATACAGCCAATAGTAATTTTACACAAGTAATAGTGCAGGTTGGTACATTAAATGTACTATCCAATCAAAATGCATTGAGAACCAAAACTAACTCAGTCTGAATTAAGATTTCACCCTGAACATAACGCACTTGCTTTCAACGCTTCGGCCTAGCTGCACTATTACCTGCCTGCTCCTTCTATCTTACGGAAAATTAATCTAAAATGTAAGCTTTTTTGGAATAGGTACATTTAATGTACCAACTTGATTGTGGCCACAACAAGCTGAAATAAAAAATGAAGATTTAATCTGCCTTTGCCTCCAATTCCCTATTCATTATGGATCAAGACTTCTACGCCATCAAATTTCCTGCTGCTCATTACTTCGAAGTTTGTTTTTATTATCATATATATATATATATATATATATTTTGGGAGCATTTTGGAATTAAAATCAAGAATGTACCTCTTTTTCATGGCAGATTTCTAAAGGGCTTTTATAGTAAAACTCCGTGCTGGTCAGACGTTTAAACAGAGCCTGCTTTATTCGTAACTCGATTAATCTGATGACGATAAATCGATATTTAAATGTAAATAGCATTTCTAATTTTCATCATAGATGCACTATATATGAAAGGTTACTTTTTAGAAAAATTATTCTTTGCTTCTAAACTGGATATTATTTCAACTCAGAAAGCCACTTTTGAGACTTGTAATGTTGTCATGTTTTCGCTTTAGGAACATAAAAATGTTTTAAAAATTCTATAAATCTTCATAAAACTTGGAGAAACTCGATGTCATCTCTGTTGGAGCTTTTAATTCTTAAGAGTTTGTGTATAGGTTTTAAGTTCAATACCAAATGAT
>KK120694.1:1278898-1294501 GCA_000611955.2 Stegodyphus mimosarum | reverse complement strand
AATTGTTTCTCAATATTTTTATCAGGAGTCGGTAAATGTGTACCCGAAATATGTTCTGTCTCCGGTGCTTGAATTTCTATGCATAAATTTGAATCATCTCTATTCTTTAATTTAAGTTTAACTACATTAAATGATTTTGTTTCCGTTTCTTTAGCACCAAGTGTGCAAATGGAAAGGCTCTCCTTCCTAACAACTGGAAAGTTAAACCTTTTGGAAATAGCTGACAAAACAAAGGACCGATGTGAACCATTGTCCAGGAAAATTCTAACAATTTCCTGCTCTTTTTCATTATCAATTAAGGCTGAACATGTTTGTAACATAGTATTCCCTTTTGCCGATACGATGTTCGCCGATACGGCATTATCGGTTTCTCCCTTTGGAGAAATAATGTGTGGATTATTTTGGTTTCGAAAACAAATTGAGACATGGTGAGGTTTATTGCAGCTAGGACACAGTTCCTTTTTTAAACATTCTGCAGCTCTGTGCTTTGGCGTCAGGCATAAGAAACAACGACCTTGTTTCTTCAATATATCCTTTTTTGATTTACATCAAATGTAGAGCACGATTCTGACGTATGACTCTTGCTACAAAATAAACACATTACATTTTCGACTGACGCCATGAATTCATGTGTGTGTGGGGAGGAGAAAGCATTCTCCCTCTTATGTAGAGGTCTTGAAGAGTTATGTCTACCAGAAGTAGAATTATTACTTTTTATTTTCTCTTGCGGGGGAAATAAGTGCATTCGCTGATACAATGATTTATAACTATTAATTGAAAAGGATCTCTCGCGGCTTCGTATTTCTTTATTAATGAATTGCAAAAGAGTTTTTAAATCAAATTCCTTGTCGCCTTGAAAGCGATTAAATTCTAAAACGAATTCTGAAGGAATTAATTTCATTAAAATTGGTGTTAATAAGTTTGCGTAAGATTCACCTGTAATTCCTAAAGAATCTAAGCTTCTGATCTGAGTTTCCGCGTTATCATATAAATTTCGTAAACTTATAACATCGTTAGGATTTTTAACCGGAGTTAAATTCAGCAAAACACTCAAATGAGTGTTAATCAAAATTTCCGAATCTTTTTCAATAAATCAAGTGCTTTATCATAATTTTCCTCACTTAAAGCAAATCCGCTAATACATGCTGCCGCGGTACCACCGAGATACGATTTCAAATAATTAAATTTATCAACTTTGCTTAATTTAGGATTATTATGAACAGAGCTTTCAAATAAATTGTAAAAATCTAACCAAGCAGAATAATTACCATAATATTTACTAATATGTAATTTAGGCAATTTTATGTTTGTATTTTCAGTTTCATTATTAATCAATTGAATGTTTTGTGAAACTGTATCAACTTCGATAGAATCAGAATTCAACTTCTTTATTTTAGAATGAAGTTTCGATTTCCAAAAAATTATTTTTTCTTTGATTTCTTCTGAAGCTTCTATATCTTCAGATATTGTCTCGACGCTCAAAAGGTTTTCTATTTCATCATTTAAAGAATTTAAGTCAGTTTCTTTTCCGATTAATTGTTCCAAAAATGCTTCGAACTGATCAACTGTTTCGTTTTCGTTACTGATCGCTATTTCAATTTTGTTAATTAATCTCGTCAACATAGAACGCATGGAAGTGCGTTTCTTCTTCAACTTTGACAGAATTTCAGCCATATTTAATTTCTATCCAGGTATAATTCAGTTTCATTAATTCAATAAAATTCCCTTACCTGGTATTCTGTGGCCGATGAACCAAATGCGCATCAGTGGATCAAATTTCAGTGGTTAGATCGTGCGGAGGTTCAGCAATCATATTATCATATAAATTTCATAAATAAACAATCAATAAATATAAATAGATTTAATTAAATAATAATCACTTGACAATCTTAGAAGTTCACATCATTACTGCGTCACATCTTCGTTCGCACTGTACACCTAATGACGCTCTCAGCGCCCTCTAGCGTTACGCGGGTCTTACCAAGTTCCTTATCAACCGAAGCATTTATGCAAACCTTACGTCGATTTTTTGCTCGAAGAGGTAGAACTTCCATTTTGTATACCGGCAACGGAACTAATTTTGTAGGAGCTTCAAGACATTTAGCGAATTTGAATTGAACAGCAATTTAAGCTGAATGTGGAATGAGAAAAATCAAGTGGAACTTCAATCCTCCAAGTGCAGCGTGACATGGCCGATGATGGGAGCGAATGGTTCGCATAATCAAAGATCTGTTAAAAAGAAATCTTAGGAAAGCCTATTTAAATTTCGAAGAGTTGCAGACAGTCTTATGTGACTGTGAAAACACCATTAACAAGCGTCCATTAATATATGTATATGAAGACTCAAACAAGCCATTGCTATTAACACTTGCTAACTTCATATATGATGTACGAAATCCTTCAGACCTCAAAACAATTGATTTGGATATAATTGGTGGAAATCAGTTTAGGAAAAGATTACGTTATGTTCAAAGGGTAAGAGAGCATTTCAGGAAGCGATATCAAAAAGAATGCTTTTCAGAGTTAGTAAGAAATTCTGATGTCAAAAGACGTAAAGAAGACATTCAAGTCGGAGATATAGTACTTATGGGATCAGAAAATCTTAAAAGAATCAAGTGGTCCTTAGGAAAAGTCTTAGAACTGTTCGTAGGAAGAGATGGAAAACAACGTGTAGCTCGTTTGAAATTAACAAAAGGTGAAATTATATGTCCACTTCAGAGAAAACATCCTTTAGAAATCAATTCAGAGGACGTTATTACGCCCACAAATGGTAAAGAATCTTTACCTGAAGATGATACCGAACAACCTAAGGCTGATATAGACTATAACAAAGATGCAGACAAAGGGAAATTTTCTAGAAAGGGTAAACCTATTATCAGACCTAAAATCTGGACTTGTGACTTATTTACATTTCATCCCATGTGGCAAAATTCAAGTTTGATATATTTTCTAAGCATGTTTTCTATACTATATTATTTACCCGTAATTGTATTTTCACAAATATTGTTTTAAGAATTCTTTAGAAACACTCTTTATACATCATTAAATTTTGTCTCCTCCTTAAAGTAAATTCTGTGATTATGTTTAACAAGTTTCGTCTTTCAAATATGTATTTCAAGACAAAAGGTGGGAGAATGTTAAGAATTGTTTTATTATTTCAAATCGTTATGTTTAACTTTTAGGATTTGACAACTAGTCTTTAAGATATATTCAAAAAGAAAAAGTTTGTAAGTCAAATTTAAGTAAGCTGTTCTAAACATATGTCATTTTTACTGCTGTACATAAGCTTCCGTAAATAAATATATTTAAGTTATTGGATTACATTGTTTTTATATATTAATATTTATCTTTTTCGATGATTTTTTACTAACCTCCATCTTCAGCTGTCCTAAATATTCATTACGTAATCTTCCCTGTAACTCTTCTCTTAATCTTAGTATGTACTTGAACTGTTTATTGGGAACTTGGGTTTCTGCCAGGTTTAGATCAGCAACTTCTTCAACATCATTCAGGAACATATTAAGAGTCAAGGGAACTGGTTTACAGAAATGTAAGTTAGACGTTGTTATCTTCGGAAATGTAAGTTAGACGTCAAGAGTTGATGATTCCTTCACAGTAACAGAGAATTATTTTCAATTCTTAGAAAGCTAACAGCGCATTCCCAAGAACTTTTCTTGGCAATTATTTAAGAAATCCATCATTCTCCCCCACCATGGCGCCGACGGAGGAATGAACTTCGAGTGAATCTTTTCAAAGCTGTAAACTTCAATTTCCTCCCAGTTAATATTATTTAAAGCACTAACTTCTCCTATAAAATCACTTCCACTGTCTATAAATTTAGATGGTCGCCCTCTTCCTCTAATCAGTCTTCGGAACCCTTGAAGGAAACTCGGTTGACAAAGAGGAAATCAGCTCGAGACGTACCGCTCGGTATACGGCGTATGTCAATAGACACATCCATGCTTTATTCTAGGTTGTCTTCCCTTGACCTTTGAGGTACAAATGACCAGCGAAATCTACACCTGTTGCGATCTTCAGGCAAGGCAGTTGGTAAAGCCTCCATATATCTTACTTTGAACCGTTTACACTTTAAATATTGATAAAATAGTTCGGATGGTATGATGAGCACATAAAATCCAATAATATTCTTTAAGAATTAGTTTTATCATCTGAGTACCGGTATGAGATGAGTTTAAATGTGTATAAAATACTCAATCTGAAAGCAACAGACTGGTTATCAGAAAAAACTGTTAAATACCGAAAATCTTTCGTATTTTCTCGACGAGAAATCTTTGTTTTTAACCATAAAAAGGCCCAAGAAACGTCCAATAAATGTCCTGTCCATCGATCTTCGTTTAGATAGGGTTCGATAATCTAGAATTGTCCAAACCAGAGAATTTTTGTCTTTGAATTACTTATAATGACTTATTTTCAGGTGCTATATACAAGGTGTATCCCGAAAGTAATGCGCCCATTTTTTTTAAAGAAATTTATTGAACCGATTCATACAATTACTCAATATTCTTCGAAATACACCCCTCCTGCTTTAACACACTTGTTCCCACTCGATTTCCATGTTTTATATGCGTCCTGGAAGTCCGTCACAGGGATGTCCTTTAGTAACCTCGTCGTAGCCGCCTAGATTTCTCCGGGGTACCCAAATGTTGTCCTTTGCGGAATTTTTTTAATCTTCGGGAACAAAAAGAAGTTGGGCGGGCACAAATCAGGACTAAAGCAACGCGAAAGTCTCCGACGGCGTTTTCTGAAGTTTGAAACAAAACTTTGCGTATCGCTTCTGGAGTTTTTTCCATCTTGATTTCGACCGAGCACTCACACAAGAGTTCACTGAAACAGGTACTGTGACTCTCCAGAAGCTCGGACTCGACTGGCGCTGGACGCGCTGTGTTCCCAAAACTCCACCCACCCTTCCGTGCAAGATGCAATGCTGTGCGACGGACAGTCGCGGCAGAAGAAAATGGGGCGCATTATTTTCGGGACAAACCTTTTATTCCTTGCAAGAAAAATCACCATGGATACGTTGATCTTTTGGAATTTGACTATTCTTCCTGAATCGTAATATTCAACCCAACATGCGCATTGAATGAACAATATAATCTATATCTATAAATAATATCAGTTTATATTTCTAGTTGGACACTCATTAATGAAGATTTAACGCATTTTTTCTTCCCTACTGAGACTTCTTACTCATTCGTTCGAAATTGAAATTTGGCCTAGATTCCATACATTCTTTCAGCCACTGTGGGCTTGCCTACCATCAGGATTTTAGCAATTGCTTTTGCTCCATAACCTTGAGAAGATAAATCAGCAGATCGGAGATCATCATTCGTTAAGTGGTATTCGACCCGAAGGCCTTTACCGCTACATGTTTATCATTCCCCTGAGGGCCTGTAAAAGTTCGTTAAATTCCATAAAAATGGAAAAATCCTGTGCACTTATAATAAAAGTGCAAAGTCTTCAGTAGACGTTGATCAGGAGAGAGGCTATTTATCGGCTACGGATGAAGTCTTCATTAGATAAGCAATAATAGCAATTAGATATCGTCAGGCGTATTTTTTCACAATGGCATATCTTTTACACATTATCGTAGATTTGACGCAGTAACGTATAGTAAAAATAGAAAATAATATATACAAGTCCCAGAAATTTTTGTGCTTTCGTCTGAGGCGAAAGTATCTATATCTTATGCTCATAGGGAAGTAGACTGTCACGGGATATACGAATTTAATGATGATAAGTCAGTAGCCTTAGGCAAAGGCAAAGTCCATAATAAGATGAAAATGATGAGAAAGATGACAAACAAAAAAAATCTAGATTAAATAGTTTAAAATAATAAAATAAATACAAGGATTACCATCTAACATTATGATGTATAATTCTGGGCCGTTTATGCGGCTGTTCGATTAGATAGTCGCACTCCCCTATGTTTTTAATAACTTCGTAAGAGGAGGAATCACATTTTTCGTAGAATTTGAACGTAATCTTTAGTAATTCGGAATCTAATGGTAAAATCTTTAGAGAATTATGAATGACAGTGTTCCTAACGAACCACAGAGAGTTTATAGGAATCTGAGAGTTTTAAGTAAATCAGCAGGGTTTTGGTTACGTGCTATATGTTTTTTTCACTAGTCTGAGGAAGATGGTTGTCTTATTTTTCTTACTCTGTTACTGACAAAAACTGACCGCTGATCATCAAACCAAACCCCAATATGAACCTTGTTTGAGTCTGTCCGAAATAAAGATTCTGTATCTTCCAATTTAAGAGATTTCGTTACTAACTTATGCAGCCTGGCTCCAGATGTAGTTGCTAGTAGTGGTAACTAGCTATTTGAAATTTTCTTTGGATAAGGATTAATATCAAAATTTATATTTCACATATTTTTACCAATAGATGGGATAGAACCAAATTATCAAACACTTAAAGCTCAAGTTATTTTGTTAAATACTTAACTTTTAACGATATGCTACGATATAGGTATATTGTGAATAAGATTTTTGCTTTTATGGAAAAAAAAGCGAAAACTCAAATACAGAAATACCTCGCTTAGTACTGTTAATTGGTTATTCTGAAGTACCCCATTAAATGAATCTGCGCAGAGTGAACATTACTATAGAAAAATTAGTAAATTACGTAAAATTTACTTAGACTTTCATTGTTTGCTTACAAATCAAAAAGAGAAGCATTATTTTTTTTAACCCGAAAATCAAATTTTTTTTGCACCATTTTTTTTTCCTTCGTTCATCAGGTGATAAAAAAGAATTACATTTTCTAATTTTCGTTTCGTTTCAAGGCTCCTTTTTTCATTCGGGCCATTTTCTTTAATCATTTCACATGCTCACTGCCATTGAATAATTATTCAAGATCATTCAATGTGAAGTTTTTTTTTTTTTTCGTTTGCACATTTACTTCAGCTTTCTTTTTCATACAGCCGTTCTTTTTAGTTGATGATAGCTTCGTCATAAACAGGCTGAAAATTCCGTTTGAATATAGTTCACGACACTGTCAACATCCAATGAGTCAAAGTCCCAGTTTCATGACTTCTAAGGAGTTTCTATACATACGAAAATCAGTCTCAAAAATCATTGGCGCAGTGAAGCAAAACATATTTCCACATATTATTTTCACCCAATTTATTCCATGTATGTCTGATATTTTCAATAGCATTTCGAATACTGTAATTTTTCCAAAATGTGATCAAAGATTGGGAGTTTTCACCGGAGGTTGCCTGTGAAAGCGTCCTTTCAAATAAAAGTCCTTAAATAGTGGAAAAACCCCATGATCCATCGGTTGTAGTATGGAGGTGGTATTTGGGGAAAGAAAATGAATTTTGACATTATTACAAAGATTAGAAAGTCCAGCAGGATGACTTGGCGCATTATCTAATAGTAACCATCCTTTAAAAGTATGTTTTATTTTTCACAGAAACTTTAAACGAAGGGACAAAAAAAATCTTTACGTACACCAACTTTCAAACCCTACTTTAGTATCCTAGCCTTTCCTATTAGAACGCCTAAACACGGGTAATGAATTTTTAACACATTTCTTTAAAACGCGAGGGTTTCAGCATAGGCTTCAGTTTCAACTCACTAGATACACTTTCTCCTAGCCTGGGCGAGATTGCTGTTTTTCTAATAAATAACTTCTAGAAGGCACTTTTTTCTGATATAACCCAGTTTCGTTCCCAAGTTAGAAATTCGTTCATTAAGGTAAATTCATGTAAACTGGTTCATTAAGGTAGTCTTCTTCAATAATTTGTTTTATTTCTTCCGAGAATTTTGAGGCAGCTGCTTTATCTGCATTTGCGCTTTCAGCCACAATGTGAATATCATGAATCCTTGAGCGTTTTTTTTAAGCGAAAGTACCATTAGAGGTTTGCTTGAAAATTTTCAACAGTTTTTCTTTAAACGTAGAAAGAATACTTGACGCTTTTACTTGAATTTCTAGCTGACCTCAGGGAATCCTTTTCTGGTTACAGTCCTCAGTCCAAAGTGAAAGAAGTCTTTTCATATTTAACATCAAACGACTTCTTTGTCTTACCAGTTTCTTGGAAGCAAAAGCGTTTGTAGCCATTCCATACTCCTTATATTCCTTTTTATCTTTCACAATCATTTGAACTGAAGACTCATTCATTTTTTTATCTCTTGAAATCTTGACATATTGTTACGAAATGTCCAGGCGCGCAAAGATAGCTTCCCCGCAAAGCAGGTTTAGGGTTGCCATAAAATGGTAAGGAAAGGCAGGGTTGCCACATTTGGCGAGAAATCGCATTTGGCGAAAAAATTGGCGATATGCTATAGACGCATGGAGAACCTTCTAGAACGAATTCTTCCTGGTTTAGCCCAGAACGTTCTCGAATACAAGCCAAATGCTATATAAACCCTGCTGGTACGCGGAGAGTTGGTTGGCGTTTCGTCTAGCGAGCTGATAGTCAGTAAGCGAGTGCCTAGCTGGTCCTCGACTACATCGAGAGCGTTTCTTAGTGTATCGTGAGATAGTGCATCGTCGAGTTTTATCTTAGAGTGTGTTGAGCTTCGGGAACGACTGAACCGAGTCGGGAGCTATACTCTACCGTATCGTCGAGTGCATCGCGAGTTCTAGCGTGGAGAGTCTCGAGAGTACGTGGAGTTCCGAGAACGACTGAGCAGAGTCGGGACCTGTACTCTGTGCTTTGTCGTGAAGCTGTCTGCACCGTTACAGCCTGATAGTCTGAAGGCTGTGTCGCTGATTGTCTCAGCGTGTTTATAGTAGTTCTTCGACGACTGTAAGCGTGATTTTGGAGCTGTCTTGTAAAATACTGGCCAATAAAGTGTGTTTTGATAGTTCATCAAGTGTCGCCGTCATTATTCACTCCAAATCCACGAACCTTGAAGAAAAAAAAAACGTAACAATATGATGCCGCGTCCTCATGAATTTTAATATTTTCTAGCTTTTCTTGTAAATTCAGTAATTTACGCTTGTTTGCTTTATCGCAACCAGTATCAGATTTTGGTTTCTCATTCATTACAAATTAGTTTGGGAATGAATTATAAATACAAATTAAAAGATCGATCAGGTGGTGAGAATGACAAATAGTCATGCGATATAACTCTCGTTGAGACTGAGGACTCGAGAGACTGTTCTGTTTGTGAGTCTGCGACGTTTCTTGGCATGACCAGTACATATTTTAGCAGGAACATTTAGACTGTATTATTTCGGGGCAAAATCTTTTCGATCCTCACAATAGTGAATCAATCAGCACTGAGTAAAATTTATCACTCAAATTATTTACCGTACTATAATGGCGTCAGAACTGAGTGAAAATGCACTATGCGAGGTATTCCTGTATGTATATACTATGTAAAGAAACGAAACAAAAAAAAATATGAAATTCGATTTTGAATTAGTATCACTTATGCTTCAGTCATAGGCTTTTAGAGGGGGTGTTTCAATCCCTTGAAGAGTTGAATTTGAGGTCGCTCAATTAATTGGCTACACAACTTATTTTTAATTCTTAATTTTTTCATTTTCATGTTTCCTTTGAAAACATCACCAGCTATAGTTTTTGGTCATAAGCTTTTAGTAGTTATGTTCCTGCGAACAGTATTACATTTTAAACATTTTCTGTTTGTTTTTATAAAATAATCCTGGAAAGTTTTAATACATTTGTTTAAATACTTTGATTAACAATCTCCGCTTTGGTAGCACTGGAATTAAGTTCTGACAGTCCATTTTAACACATTACTTAATTTAATATTATGATGTATATCCGTATGTATGTAAAGTCGTGCTTTCGTGACATAAAAAGACGCAAGTTCAATTTCGTTAATTGGCTGAGTGGAATGGGAGATATAGAACTGCGCTATGTGTATCATCACGAGTCCCGTCCAATTCTGTCAAAGAGCAACAACACTTGTGAAGGATATGGTATCAAATGCATAATGCAACAGACAGATCATGGTTAGAGAATTATGTCAGAAACTTTTTGCTGTGCTTGGGCTAACAATTTTTATGCAAACTTTATACCAGTGCCTAGAACAGCAGGTCTTTTATGACCGCTGACCAGTAGTGTGTCCTCAACAGATCGCAAAAGACAGTTTAGTGAAAGCTTATGCCTACTATTCTTGGATGCAGCAAAACTGGGGCCTTGTGCTCCTCCTTCAATGATAGTCGAGATTCAATACACAGTGATTTATTCTTTGAGGTCTTTGTCTGGAGAAAACCTGGGGTTTATTATCATCTCAAACATAAGGAAAATTAACTATTTTAGAGAAAATCCTTGTGTAGAAAGGCATCATGTTGGACAGATGCACACCGCTTTATGTCTCTGATGAGAATACTATTCAGAACAACATTATAGTGATGAGGTTTTTGAATCTCATGAAAACTTCTGAGAGCTGTTGGAAAGGGCTTTGTATTTATGAACAATAACGCAAGGCAGATAAGGCTCAAATTGTCATCGATTTTCTGGAGGAATAGAGTATTTATAGTTTGGCATAACAAACTAGTACTTGGATTTTAATCCAACAAAGCATGTTTGACATCATCTAAGAACAGATACTGCATGACATAAGCACCCTTTCAGGAACTTTCACATAATTCCCTTTTAATAAATAAAATCTTATGCTTGACTAATGTCTTTTTTATTATTTGAATAATACTTTCCCCGTTGATAAACATCTAAAACTTTAAAATGGTCTTAAAAAATAGATAAATAAAATTATTAAACAGCCAAAATATTATGACACTGTATTCTGAGGTAATTTAAACATAAAAACAGTAAACCTAGTCTAAGACCATTTATGCACAGGGTAATCATATCTTCCCTTTCAAAAGCAATGAGATTTGTTGCTACAATTTATGATTAAGAGCTTCATTTATATTGTCCAAGCCCATTGTGAGATATGTAAAACTATACAGGCTCTCTCTTTATTTGCTGTCAATACACGATGTCATAGTTTGGCCATTTTAAGATTCATTTTAATACCTACCTCCTGGTTATTTTGTCATGTTACTATTGTTCACTTAATAGTACTGGGACTTTGTATACAAAGTCCATTACAATCAAAAATTATTTGTACGCAACATTAATTTTGGACACCAGTGTATTTTCAATATGTAAAATATTTACATCCTAATTATTTTGATAGCTTATTATCGGTTATCTCATACTACTGGGCCTCTGTATGTAAAATCAGCACAATAAATGAATTATTTTCAAGATATCACATTTTTTTGTGTAACCTTAATTTAGACACCAAGGTATTTTGCACCTTAAGTTCCATGTACATAAGGAGACATATGTACAAGTATTTCCTTTTACAGACATGTAAATTGACAGCATTTCGTCTACACAGCGAGATGTTGACCCCGAGTTGCTCTGAACTACTAAACCAATCAAACAGGGTTGCCACTCAAATAGGAGAATGAAATTCCCTGACTTTTCCAGGCGTCTTTTAAGAAAATTCCAGTCTATCCGCGTAATGCACTTCGGCTGTGCTAAGAGGTAAATTAATTATGGTACCAATTGAAAACACAAAATTTGCCAATTAAATATGACTTATATATTATCCCCAAAGATTACTATTATAACTATAATAGGAGTTGTTTTCTCCACTGGAGAATTGAGATCAGAAACTGCTCAATGTGGATAAAAAAAATTTTTTTCCTGAGATTTTGCAGCTAAATGAAAGAAAGAAATCTATTAAAAGAAAGAAATCTATTTAATGACATTTTTAAATAAATTTAGATATTTTATATTTATTTAGCTGAATACATAAGCAAAAAATGTCTGCATTAAATTTCGTGATGTTATGTCATCATACTGCTAGAATTAGTTTCAGAATTATGCCAGAGAAAATTTCCTGAAAGTATTATTTACTAACAATAAATAAATTTAAGGTGAAGAAGTAACATTAAATGATATGAATAACATTAAAATAATTAAAAAACTGAATTACAATAATCAACGATATTTTGGCGAATATAGTCATATTAAATGGTTAGCCTAGATGGCTGATTACTATTTTTTTTATTTTACTACAAAATGACAAATAAGGCATTTCTTAAAAAGAAAAAAAAGTATTTAAAAGATTTTGCGGGAAAATCCTACTATACGCTACGGTGTTGGCACGATTTTGAAAATTGCCGCCAACACCAAAATGACCTGTTTGCTGCTCATCGTAATGTGGCTAAATCCCGTGTGTACTGTACACCGAGGCTATTCTAACCTCCATGGTACCGCTATACTAGGATTAAACCGATTTTGTTTGATACAAGAATACGTATTTTCTTTAGTTCCACATGTACCACATATGCGCATTCGAGTATTTCGATTCTCGAGGTTACTGAGAACTAAAGTTACTGGAAACTTGCTTTGCCTTTCTAAAAGACAATCTGTTTGGAGCTGCAGGAATTGGCTCTATGCCAGCTGCCCGAGTGACGCTAACGCGCGCCAAGAAAGTGATCGGCTTCCAACGTTGGCACAAAACTCGGCCTTTTTGAGGGGATCGCTGTATGAAATTCCCTGACTTTTCCAGATTTAGACTAAAATATTTGAATTCTCTGACTTTTCCCGTCAATTTTCGAATTCCCTGACATTTTCCGGTTTTCCAGGTAGCGTGGCAACCCTGGATAAGTAACATCGAATATTTTATCCACTCCTGGACGGTTTTCTAGTTGAAGCTGGAAGAGTAGCATAGGGGTTTAGAGCGGAGTTTATGCATTTGTGATACCTTGCGAAACTTTGAATTCAGGTTTTTGTATTTCCTCGTGAATGTCTTCCAGGGAGCTGTCAATCGGGAGTCCTCTAGTAACTACTTTGATAGAACGATCTAATTTATTTTTGAGAATATAGTGGTCTATCTGATGTTCGTCCAAGTATCTAGTAATTTGTCTGTGGTCTGATTCAGACCTAGGAAATACTTTTAAGAACTCGTCAGTGATTTTTACTGAGAATTCAAATTTGGTATCATTTTTTAATATTTTAGTAAAATCGAAGAATTTGATATTAGGCTTTATCATAAAGGCTTAATTTTGGGGTGTAACTTTAATATCAGGTTCCCCCTGCATATTCACATTATTAACATTGTTATCAGTATTATTTAGCAAGGTATCAAATTTATTTTAAACTGCAATGTTAACATTGCATTTAACCAGTTTCGAAGGCCTAGCCACGTTTCGTGGTTGAATAAAGCTTTCAGAGTCCTGTAGTTCATGGGCATTTCTTTTGCCCTTTTTGAACCTCTTTTGGGCTTAGGATTAGCATCAGGCAAATCAGTTTTACATTTATTAACATCAGTTGTACATACAATATTACTACTATTCTTAACATAATCATTAGGCACTTCATCATTAGATATATCCCTAATTGTGTTACCAGAAAAAGATTTAACATTATTCGTAACAATTTCATTAGCAACATCAACAGAATTAGCATTTTTGTACTTAGGGTTTTGCACACAAAAGGTCTCGCACTTACCTTTTGAAGAACAGAACAAGTTCTTCCGCTATGCCTTTGTTATGTTGAAATTCCTTCTCAAGTTCTTGCTTTGCACGTTCCGATTTAGTACTTCCACACGCTAGTTCATAAGTCCACTCCATCGTATGCAAAGCAGCCTTAAGTGATTCGATTTGTTGTAGAACGAGAAAATCGATCAGTAAAGTCGTGAATTTCATCCGAGATAGCTACTGCTTTTTCTCGAATTGCAGCAGCAGCGTCCGAATTGGCTAGACTGCAGATTAGGGGCCAGTTGTCAAATGAAGTGAAATCGCGCCAATCTCCATTGTATTGTTACATTTTAGTGTGGATATAAACAAATGCGAGTTTCTACTGTTTATTATAAATAAAAATTTATTGTAAAAGCATAAATTACGTAGTTAAAATTGTTTAACCACTTTTTGGTTTTTTACTGTACTATTGCTCATGTTTCAGTAGATCGAAATTTTGAATTTTATCTTCCTGTTTCTTCTGCACTTTTTTTTAAAGTTTCAGATTAGATATGAATCATTGTTGTCCGATCATTTATTGCTCATTTACTGCTTATTACAATTTCTTAAATTTCGTGCTAAAACGTTTTACTCCATTTTGCTACTGTCTTAAAAATTGTTTATGATACTATGAAAAGTTTTAATATTTTTGATAAAATACATAGTTATTAACTTTCAAATACTTTATCGTTGTTTTTCTTGAACTTCTGTTTTAGATATTTTTGCTTGTTTACAGGTTGTTTAGATATTTTTGAATGTTTAAATGATCAATTTTTTGCATGTTTACAAGGTTCATTCAAATTTGCAACCATTTAATATGGCGATATGATGAGTTAGTGATTTTCTAACACTCGCGAAAATAACCGATTTGGCGATTTTTCAAAAACGCGCCAAACTGGCCCGTAATATGCAGTTTTATCTCCAAATTATCTACCGGGGATAAATTATCCTCCATAGCGCATACACCGAGGTTCGAAAAATTAGTTTACAGCACTTAAAATTGAAGAATCACATACAATTCAGTATGGAATCGAAGAAGAATCACATACAAGTAATAATTCAGGCAGGTAATCCACATCAGGGTAGAAGAAATATCACACAGTCCTTAAGAAAAACACACAGAAAATTCTCACAGAGCTTAATACAATAATCAGAGTACAGAGAATTCTACATGGAAGTCCGCAAAATGGCGCACGCAACGATCGAACAGGCGAAGCTCAGTGGCACACGTCCATCCAGCTCGGCAGCGAATCAATTTGTATATATGGCAATTTACTAGTTGTGTTTAAGATTGTGCTCAAGAAAAAGTTTTATATAGATGATCTCATTAGTATTTCCTTCATCAGCTTGGAGGCATTATCAAGGAGCTGGATTAGCACACTCTTCTAAGGTCGGATATCTAAGGGCTTTACTTCCTAGGCATTCACATCACATAAGCAATACTCTTCAGTGGGTAACCGCCCTCATGATGAGAAAGAAGGCACTCAGGAAGACCGTCCTTCAAACAAGTCATCACACAAAGTGACCTTATAAAAATGTTACGGTTGTGAGAGTATACAAAATTATGACAAAGAGACAACTGTTTGCGCCTTAACTGAAGCGATAGTTTAAAACTGTCTACATACAAACTTCCGAAAAGAGACGTTTTAAATGCTGTAGGACAGGGGTCGGTAAAATTCTTTCGGAAAGACGCAGATTGTAAAAAGTTTGGATTCCATACGCCAGATAGCAAACTCGAAGAAACTCTACTCACAGAGGGGGAAAGGTTCAAAAATTTGTTTGTTAGGAAATGATACTTTTAAATAATAATTGTACACATCTGTACAAATTGAATGGGGATTTCGCTAACATTTGAATTGCATGGGAGAAAGTTTAATGTGATTTCAAACAGCACAAATTTTCCGCGATGTGACGTTACGATGGAATGCTTTTCATGTATGAACACTGTGTGACAATGTATTGAATAAAATTCGGTAAGATATCACATGATGCTTTTAACAAATGCTAATTTCCATAGCTATTCATTGTTCGATAACAGTGATTCTGGGCAATCTTTCTCATTTAAAAAAATTCTCTCAGTTCAAAAAATCTCAATAGAACTTTCCCATTGCTGAACC
>KK120694.1:1260047-1275652 GCA_000611955.2 Stegodyphus mimosarum | reverse complement strand
TAGTTAAGTTAGAAATTCGATGCCTTTAAATTTTAATAAAAATACTTTTTAATAATAATTAAGTATGCCTTTTGAGTGTTCTCTGAAACTGTCAATTTATTTATTTAGAAAGCAATAGTTTATTATGGATTATTTCGTATCATCAAAACCCCTGCCTGTCCTTATAACAGGTAAGCTAAAACTTTTCTTTTTCTTTTTAAATAACGAAGAAATTAAGTTGCGTTTCAATTCCAACAACATTCTATCTATTAGTAATTTTTTTTATTTATTTCTTGTTTTCACCATGCATTATGTACGCTCTTATTTCTCTAGGGGGGCGGTATTGAAATATTCACTAGAAAAGGGGGCACCAGTTCGAAAAAGGTTGGGAACCTATGGTCTAGATCCTATAATGAACCTGGCGAATTCTCGCACAGGCGCGAATAAATACCAGAAGAAGGGTGAAAAAAGTAATAACCCTTTATTAATTCGAAGTTTAACAAAAAGGCACGATCTTCGCGCATTACAAAACACCGTCAACTTGCGGTGGGAAACTTAAATGCAGACTATAATTCAAGTCGAATCTAAAAATGGAACAGTGCTAGATTAGCACATTAATTTGCACCTAACAGGCGTGATGATCATCCGAAATGTTCAAAAAGTTTACTGGCGTAACAGCGAGATAACAACAAAATGAGCGCTGGTTAGCGAAAACACGCTCTGAATAAACTCAGAGTTTTACCCGTTTATATATTTACCTCACTTAACTTTAAATTTACATCCTGGCGAGAAAATACAAGGGGAAATTAAGAGGTTCAGGAAAGGTATCAAACTTAAAATAAATTTGTTATACAAAATAAGGGAAACCCTACAGATTAAGTTCACAAGAGCGCATAAGGTTAATTGCTGACAGAACCGGTTCAATAACGGGTGAAAGATTGGGGTCCTGATGGTAAATAATACAATGGATTACCGAAGGTTTTAACATTTAGCTTTGTTACCAACCTTACAAATTTGTCCGAGCGGTAAATCCTTTCCTCATTCCACATTCTTTTTTTACCCGTAACAGTTATGAGACATTATAACATTATTATTGCAAATTGTACTATTTCCTCGACTTCTTTGAAGATATCTTAGCTTGTATGTATTCCATGCAAATTCCTCATAGAAGCTAATTCTTCAGTTACATCTCAAACTCAATATTGACTCTCGAATAAACAGCAGCAGTTGCGAAAAATCAGTAATGTTTATCGTCTATTAATTGCTAAAAACACTTAAATTATTTTGCCTTGTCTTTGAATTGATTCTTGATGAGGCTGAAGATGCCCTCAACACTTCTAACAGTTGTTCTCACTAGCTGATCGAAACAAATCCATTTCCTCTGGGTACATTTCTTTATTGGCCATATGTAAATGTGATTTAATTAATTCAAAATCGGTAAATGGTTTCCCAACATCAACAGAATTAGCAATTTTGTTAGGGTTTTGCACACAAAAGGTCTCGCACTTACCTTTTGAAGAACAGAACAAGTTCTTCCGCTATGCCTTTGTTATGTTGAAATTCCTTCTCAAGTTCTTGCTTTGCACGTTCCGATTTAGTACTTCCACACGCTAGTTCATAAGTCCACTCCATCGTATGCATAGCAGCCTTAAGTGATTCGATTTGTTGTAGAACGAGAAAATCGATCAGTAAAGTCGTGAATTTCATCCGAGATAGCTACTGCTTTTTCTCGAATTGCAGCAGCAGCGTCCGAATTGGCTAGACTGCAGATTAGGGGCCAGTTGCCAAATGAAGTGAAATCGCGCCAATCTCCATTGTATTGTTACATTTTAGTGTGGATATAAACAAATGCGAGTTTCTACTGTTTATTATAAATAAAAATTTATTGTAAAAGCATAAATTACGTAGTTAAAATTGTTTAACCACTTTTTGGTTTTTTCGTGGCTAATAAATGAACTATTCGTAATCTCATTTAAGTTATAACTTCATTATCATATTTTATTTTTACAAATAAATTGCGTTGTGATGAAACATTCCGTTTTAAACTTTCCAATTTTAGACATTATTCATTTTCTGTGAATTTTGAGCATTATGTTAGCTTAGTTTGGTAATGACGATGTATACAGTTCTCTTTTCGCACAGCTATTTAGTCATTACATAATACTTTGCTGGTAATTGCTATAAAATAATTCGCGTACCTTAGTTTGGTAATGACGGCATATGCTGTTCTCTTTTCGCACAGCTATTTTGCCATTACATAACATTTTGCTGTTAATTGATATGATAAAATAATTCGCGCTCCATTCTGTTTTAAAAGCGCGGTATTCAAAATCCCCTTTTCTCTTCTTAGTTGGTCTTGAAGGTGAAATGACAATGGTGGTTAAATAAGCAAAATAAAATGAAACGGACAGAATATCGCAGGGCAGTGATAGACAATATTACGTGCGCCGGTAAAGCGAAATTGAGAGAGTTGTCAACACTTGGTCTACGACAACGGCAAACGGAATGCGAAAATGCGGTAATTAACTTGCATGTTAACAGTATATCGAAAAAGAGTACTAATCTCAGTAGCAAGGCCCTATGCAAGGAGAAAGAATTTCAGGTATGTGCACATTTCATTAAAAAGCATTAGTTGAAATCTTATATAAAATAAGTCCATTTCTAAAAAAATTATTTTTATACCTCCCCGAAAATATTCAACATTCTATCCCTAACCGAAACGAAAGCATGTATACGGCCCAGTACTGCATACAAAACTCAACTGTTTTATACAATAAAATAAGGTTGGAACGGGCGTGATCATATTAAGCGGTATCTACCATACCATATTTCTGTGTTTGTTCGTTTATACAGTTTATAAATTCGAGTGGTGAAAATTCACCCACAAAATCAACGTACAACTTTAATTTGACTGTGTGTGGACTAGTTAAGTTGAGTTAAACACAAGATAAATATTACAGCTTTAACGAAAAGAAATGTCGGTGGGTAACTGTTGCCACCAGATATGTTAGGAAAACTCTCACCTATTTTTTTATTTCATTATTTGTTTCTCTATCAGGCACTACATAGAGGTGTATGCATGTTCCGGAGGACATTTTACCGCTCCGGCAATTCTCACTTTTTGTATTTATAATTTCTTCTATGTTCCTTATCACTGCTATTTTTCCGAAATGGAAAGTGTGTGGTCGGTATAAATTCCAACTGCTCTTTCCTATACTCATTTGTTGAACACATTAATTATCCAACAGTTTCTCTTGCTCTGCTGTTGTACTTTTCGTGCATTTGATTTAGCTTTTTCAAAGAATACTTCGAACTAGGTAAAGTGGAGTACTAGCGAAACTTCTCCCCAAACTTTTCTTTGTAGTTTTTGAGTCATATTCCACCACTGTTTGGGGATTTTTTGTAGATGACTTCGGAATAGAGAGGTTACCAGCAGTAAAAACCTCGGTGACGGCTTTTATTGCATTATCTGAAGCCATATGGTTCCTCATTTCTTCGGTGAGCTCTGCACCGAAGAAAAGAGCTCACTCTGCTTTTTCCAGTATCAAATATACAGAACTATAAAAATAGGAATAGGTCTTTGCAAAAGTAATGAAACTTGGAAAATAATCAGTCACGCAGATCCTTCCCGACCTTAAATTTGCGTATTGGAAACGTAAATGGTGAACAGATCAATACTGTGAAATGCCCTCGTAGGTTGATGGGAGATGTTCGCTTTTTTATTAATAAAGCAAAGAGAACTGTGATTGATCTTTTGCCTACCACCTGAAATTCTATCTTTACACCCCCAAAGAGGATTGTGGTCATTGAAGACTCTTAGAAAGGGGACAGGCACTTTAATGTGTTCAATGGGAGCTATATAAAAGAAACTGAAATCAGATTAACGTGCACAGCAATACCTCAGAGGAAGATTCATAGAGGGAGAATGCTTGAGGGATAGTTAAACAAGGTGAGGAGACCTACATCATTGCTCACACGTTTATTACAAACCTTGCCGCTCTTTTCTGACAGAACAGCATCTGCAAACTTTCAGCTGCTGTTCAGGTTTCAATAGTTTTTTGAGCAGCAAAAGAAGCAAGATGACGTAAATAAGATTTTTGTTCAAACTGTGAGAATTCCAAGAGATTCTAGTAACTATTACGATTCTTTACTTCGCTTGTGTTGCTTCTAGATTAGACGTGGAAAGAAATGCCTTAAGATTTCTAACCCGTCTTCTACATCCAAGTCGGCATTTATGGCTTTCAAGGTCATGGTTTCAATAGAATTGATGCTCTGATTATTTGGTTGTTTGATAAAATTGTGTACCATTTTGTTTGTGCTCTTTGCATTTTTTTCGTGCTTAAGGAAAGGTTAGAAGTTTTTGTTGTGTCTGCAGAGTTCTTTTCTATACTTCGGTCTATTTGAGAGTATACTGATTTACTGTTTTTAACAAGATTTGCATAAGATACGCACTGTCGTTGTTGAGTATTGGATACTGTATGTTAGCTTCTGCTTAAGATATCATCTGAGTATTTCAAGGCTTTGGACTTCCTTATCAAACTTCCACTTGGGACAGGAGATACAAAATTCTTTCTCTTGAAAACAAGAAATGTTTTGTCAGCAGTAAATACATTTACTTGTTTGTCCTGAAGAGGTAAATTAAGTTCATTGATCTTTGTAAAAATGTCGCTTAAGTAGGCAATTTTAAGCAGCAATTTCTATTAAATAATCGACTTTCAATTCCAAATTGTGTTCTAAAATAAAGTACGCATCTTGCCCCTTAGTTCTAAATTACGGCTTAGTATCTCTCCTTAACATAACCATCTGAATTCAGTATGTAAAAGAAGAGATGCACTTCCCCTGTCCTCTCTCACTTTGAATAGACGATTATATAGTGGCCGATATTTTACAACATTAATGACTTTGACGATCTCATCCAACGCAGGATATAAGCTATTTGCATCAAGTGTGCCTGCCTATGTATCATGCAGTGGCTAAAAGAATAGTTTCTGGCGATAATTTTAATAAACTCTACAGCCCAATTAAATATGCCACTCATGGGCTTTGCTGCATCGGTACATATATCAATGTACTTGCCCCCTGGCATTTTGTTCACTTCAAGAAAAGAATTTAGAAGACTAAATAATTTCTACTCTAATAGTGCGAG
Source organism: Stegodyphus mimosarum (assembly GCA_000611955.2). NCBI lineage: Eukaryota > Metazoa > Arthropoda > Arachnida > Araneae > Eresidae > Stegodyphus > Stegodyphus mimosarum. The sequence continues at coordinate 1,270,527 of KK120694.1, read as the reverse complement.
TTAGTAAAAATTTGTGTAACAGAATAAGATCCTCCAGAAAATGTATTTTCCTACTGATACCTAACTATGATAATTAATGAAGCAAGTCCAGCTACATCAGTAGATTTACCCACTTGTATTGAAAATGCTCATGACTTCGGACGAAAAGGAAGTTCATTCTTTATATCGGCTGCTAAATCTCTGATGTGTTGAGTTACCGTGCCATTCGAAAGTGGGATCTTAGTAGTTTGAAAGTGGAGGTTCAGCAACAGAAGGAGGAGCAAGGCCATAGGTGAGTGGGGAGTTAGCTAGTTGATAAGGAAGGAAGACCGAGATAAGCGTCCAAATTTGGAAAAAAATGGGGTTATCTTTTATTTATTTTTCAATTGGCATTTCCTTTAATTCAAATTTTAGGATTTTTAATATTTGTGTTTTTTTCGTATATGCTATCCCATAATTATTAATTCATAAGCATCCTTAACAATTTTAAATATTATTTGCAAATTTAATTGCTTATTTACACGACCTTTGCTTAATTTTCGATGTAAATTTTAAATTTCTACCATATATTTTAAGTTTTATAGTTTCCCATAATTTTTAACTAATTTATATTTTCTGATCATATACATGACATTTATTTATTATATAATTTAATTTTCAATATTATTTTTCATTTTTTGATCATTTTACCTTTTTAGTAATTATCAACGTACTTTGAATTTTTACTCATTTCTTATAGGTTTCGATAGCAATAACGATTTTGAGTTTATTTATTTTACTATTTCCCTTACACTTATTTCACTACTCCACTTTTTACATGATTTTTCGCATACTTAACTTTCTTAAACACACCTTTTAAAATTAAACCTTTTATTTTACGACCATTAATTACTCTTCATATCCACTATGCAGTCAGTGAATAGTCTATAACTTCAGTCTATATTTTACAATTCTATTTTAATTTACATCTTACAAACTTTTCATTCTATAATAGTCTTACCATTACGAACTCTACTATTTTATATCATTTACCTGTGCTATTAATTTCACTCACATTTTCATATTTTATAATTTTTATTTTACTTGTATTTTTCGAATGTAACTGATAATCTATATAATTTTATTTTGCTTTACGCACAAGTTTTCCCCTCATTATTTTAAAAATATAGTTTAATATCATTTATTTAAATATAAATGGAAGCTTTTAAGCTTCTTTTGGCTTCCTGGTATTATGTTTAATTTCAAACCCGTTATTTTTTATAACATACTTAATATGCTCTGAATTTTTAAGAATGAAACCTCAACTTTCATCAGCAATTTTAGATCCATATTAACAAGTTCTGACATTTAATACCTTTTAATTCAATATTTTTTGTTATTTTATCACACTTATATCATTATTTTTGTACTTTAGATGTCCTGACTATACTAATTTTCTAAAAAAAAAAAAAAAAAAAAAAAAAAAACTGCTAGATACTGTTAAATTCATAAATATATTAGAGAAAATTCAAACTTTCATTCTCAATAGTGCTTAGAGCATCATAAAAGTCAGCATTGAATATGTTAATTGATGTACAATTAGTTATTTACATTAATTAATGCAATATCATCATTCAAACATGTACATATATTTTATTTTACTCTTACTATAGCTGTTAACTGTTAAAAGAATGGGCTCCGTACCTGACAATATTTAATTCCCATTTAATAACCTTTTAGAGAACCCACCTTAAGCCACGTTCAATAAACTGATCACAGCTCTTTTTTTAATTTTTCCAAAGCTTCATTAATTTCTCCTTTTACAGCATATTGTTCAATTCATTGCAAACAGTTGCTATGAAAATGTGGGTAAATGTAGTCAATTCTCCATTTTCCCACTCACCATTCATCTTAACGGTAACAACAGCATACCATTTCAGATGCTGATATGTAGCTGCATTATCATTCAATTTTTCAGTAAGCTGTCATTAGAGAAAATCAACATCAACAGAATCAAATCATCTTCTCTCATTAGAGAAAATCAACTCAGTTCAGAACTTGAGACTTTGAGACTTGTGATTTTAGAAGGCGTACATGAATTGACAGGTTCAACATTTCTTCATTTTTCCAAAGTTTGCATCATCACTTTTTCTTTTAAACAGTTCTGAACACTAGATACAATTTTTTACATCAGAAGTTTCATGCTGTTCAAAGCAACTTCACTACTGAAATTCTTTAAGCAGCTACTACATTTATAAACAACTTCAATAACCGAATTCTTAAACCAAACAATAAATATATCTTAAGATGAAAAGTTTCATGATGTTCCAAACGATCAAATTCACTAAGGGGATGTGTTACAGTGTTTTATGGCTTACTCACTTTCCCACTAAACGAGTACAGAGAAAGGAAAGCGTTGGTGCCATAGTAACCAGACTGTGGGTAGTCTTACAGATTTGACTCTTTATCGCTCAACGTTCGTAGTGCTATCTGTTATTAAAAATCGACACGAAAACGGACTATTAGTCCCTCTTAAGACACACACACACAAAAAAAGGATTTTAAATAAAGTTTCCCGGCACCGCAAATACCGTCTGTGCAAACAATTCATGTTGACATGTTTAATAATATTTTGTCAAATGATTTTTGGCATTTGAAAGAAAGCTACTTGCTGCAGAAACTGTATTGTGAAATCTGTAAAAAGATAGCGTTACCATCAAGTACAAGGTGTCTGATATGGTACTATCATGCTATCAGATTAGAACCATCATTTGTTTCCAGCTCTGTTGCAAAAAGTTAGACACAGAAAGTCACCAAATCATGTGTACGAATTTAGGTACTAATGTTGTATCACATGACACTGCAAAGTTTGGTACTAAAGTTCAAAGACAAGTATTACGACATTCCAGAATCAGAGCACTCTGCCTGGCCTATTGATGTTGATGAGGCCCGTCTGTGAGAACTTGTGAAAGAAGATCAGTATGCAAACACTTGAGAGCTTGCTAAGGAGTTAGACGTTAATGCCATATCCATTAGTTGCGCTATGCGTCACATAAACTTGATGTAAAAGTTCAGTCGCTGGTGCCACATGAGCGGACTTAAGCAGATAAGGATAAACATGTTTGGGCCGGCACTAATCTGCTTGAATATCGACACAAGGACAAAATTCTGGACCACATCTTCACTTGTGATGAAAAGCGGATTTGCTTCAACAATGCAGGCTGGAAAGGGAGTTGGTCTGCATCCAGTGAGCCCATCAGCAGCATCGCAGAGTGCAGTTTGACTAACAAAAAGATTATACTTTGTATCTGCATTTATGCTAAAATTGGATTAAATTTTAGTTAATATGTATATATGTTAAAATTGGATTTAATTTTAGTTACTATTATCACAAAGAGTTTCTGGAAAAAGGTAAAGCCCTCGACAGTACGGTGTACAGTGAGATGCTAGTCCATGTTGATGCTGCTATCAAAGACAAATTTTGAACTGGGTTCCAGTGCAAAATGGTAATGTCCCATCAAGATAATGTAAAACCACATGCGTCTTCATTCACCGTCTGGACTCTGTATCGACTCGAATGGGATCTTTTGCCACACAGACCATACAATCCCAACATTGCTACTCCAAACTTCTACCTTTTTTCCCACCTGCAGCTACATCTTGCTGGTGATACCTCCCATTACTGATAATATAATGTTACAGAAATATCTGCAGTGCTTTTGTATTTGAAAATAGTGTGTAAAGTTCTAATATGCATTAAACTTTCTTCTGAGTACTTAGTGACTAACAAAATACATTTGTTTAGTTATGAATGATAGACCATTCCTTTCCTAATCACATATTTATTAATTTAATATAACTAATCTATCTGTTTAACCTCGATTGAGAAATTCTGATAAGGTCAATGACCTTACCAATAAACAGAATGCTATCAGATAGATCTGATACGTTGATTGCCAATCAGGAGGATAAAAGCATCACATGATACCGAATGTTCTAGAATGTGCCATATGTATTAGTAACTGAATAATGTTTGATTGCTAAAGGATACTGCTTCTCAATCCATATCATCTGATTGCTGAATTGAATAATTTCTTGATCCGTAATACAGCACATATAAATTCATAATCTTCCTAAATCATTATTACATTGCCCTGTAAACTAGTTTTACGATCACATACTGTTTCTTTGCTGTTTTTAGTCCAAAGGGGCTTTGTCCCAGAAGGACTATTATTTTCGTTTCGCGACTTTGCGTTGAATCACTATAAGCGGCTGTATCACTTTCAAATTATTGCCACTAAATGTTATTGCCCTGTATTATATTTAAAGAAATTAAATAATGAAGAATCTGCATAAATGTATGTATATTCCTCCAATTGTGATAAAACAACAGTACCTAGAGCCATCCAGTTTTGAATAACGTACGTTTCCACCCGAATATCTGCATCTGGAAGCCCGAATTTGGAATTTGTTTTATTATCTATTTCATATTTTGTAATAACGAGTTTTTGATGAACAAGTTCAATGATTTAAAAGCGAGCAATAGCAACACTCTACAGGAAAAAAAAGAAAAACCTTTTTATCTCCAGCATGCGGAAAAACATGATATTTAATAAATAAAGGTAACACACAAAATGTTAAAAAAAAGGCCCCTTTAGACGTAATTTAAAATCTGAACCCTTTCAGATTTTTTTATTTGTTTATTATTATTATTATTATTTTTCATGTTTGAAATGGATAACGCATCACTTTCAAATATTTAAAGATACTGCTGATGATGTATTTATATCTATGTAGGTAGATTTTAGTTTATTTTATGAGATTTTTCTTTAACATGCTTAAGATGTAATTCATATTTAAGGTTTATGTTACTAGAGGAAAAGGAATTTGTGAAAAATGGCTTAACATGAAAATGTTAGGTTGTTTACTTTTAATATTTATGATGGCTATTATGAATGCTAAAATTAAAGAAGTGCATATATATTATTAATATTCCACTAAATTTAATGTTTGATATTCGAGTCCAAGCATGCAAGTAAACTTGGTTTAAGTATACAAGGTGTTTCAGCAAATCAGTTACAAAATTTTAGAAGAGATAGATGGAAAATCGCATAGATGCATGGTCGAAAAGGCTTTCCTGCCACGGTAGTGACACCACAAAGCACAAAAAAGGAAGAACATGAACGGGGTGAGAAAATCTGTTTATTATGCTTAGTATAGCAAAAATCAAGAAATAATAATGAAAACAGACAATGATTCTCACCATAGAAGTTGTTCAAAATTACAACCCAGATCCCTAAGCAGCCCTCCCATCTCCGGCATATGGAAGATCCGATGTTTTGGAAAATATCGTGCATGTCCTAGACTTCCCCAGCAGCTGCCACAATGTGTGCAACAAGTTCCTCAGCACTTTTAAGGGGGTTTCCATTCATCACAGGAAGTACTCAATGTAAGTGAGGTCTGGCAATCTTGCTGGCCAATGCGCCATTTTATGTTGAGGATACATTTCAAACATTTTCTTTGATGATGATCATTTGTCTTGTTTTTATTTCTTGGTTTTCACTGCATTAAGCATAATAAACATATATTCTCACCCTACTCGTGTCCTTCTTTTCCTGTGCATTGTTGTCACTACCGTGCCAGGAAAACATTTCTGACCATGCACTGCTATGTGTTTTTCCATCGTCTAGTGTACTCTAGCTCTCCTGAAAATTTGTAACAAATTTGCTGAAACACCCTGCATATAGTATATATAGTATATACACTTAAACCAATTTTAGTACCAACCCACACTGCATAATACTACTCATGAGTTTCTCCTCTTTACTCTTATGTGTGCGGCAAAATGTTCATTTCGGAAAGGGAGGGAGCTTTACTCAATATCTAAAGATCTATTCAGAAGAATGTGCTTTTTGCTGTGGTGTGGAATGCAAAATGACATTAAAATTGCATATAGGAATTCATGCTGAAAAAACACCTCTTCAAGGTAGTACATGCTCTAAGCGATTCACTTGCAGTAATATTTTAAAAGCTCATGAAACAATTTATCTTCGAAATTTTACTTGTGCAATATGTTTAAAAATTTCCCCAAAACATGTGATTTGAATACATACTTGAAATCTCTTGAAAAAATCTATAGATGTCATACATGTCCTAAGAAATTTTGTGAATATGACCATTTGGTACATCATGAAGCTTTTTATCTTTAATTGTACTGAATATGAAGTTTAAGAATTTGGTTACTGAAATTGTTTATAAATGTAGTAGCTGCTTAAAGAGTTTTAGTAGTGGAGATGCTTTGAACAGCATGAAGCTTTTCATCTTAAAAATTGCACCCTGTGTTCAGAAGAGTTTGAAAGACTTGACGAAACAAACTTTGGAAATATGAAGAAATATTACTTGTCATTGCATGTATGCTTGCTAAAATCACAAGACTCAAGGATATATTCTCAGCTGAGTCAATTTTCTCTAATGCAAAGAATGATCAAGACTTAGAAGTGTTCCTTGAGTACGTGAAATGGCAACTTGTAGAAAAATTCAGTGATAATGTAGCTCCATACTGATTTCTGAAATGGTATGCTGTTGTTAACATTAAAATGAATTACGAGCGTGGAAGTAGAGAACTGAATACATTTACCCCCATTTTCGCAGTTATTCAAAAGGTACAATATAGAAAGAGAAATAAATGAAGCTCTAGAAAAAATAAAAAAGTATTATGATGAGTTTACTGAACATAGCTCAGGGTGGGTTCTGTAAAAAGCTATTAAAGACAAATATTGCCAGATAAGGAGCCCTCACTTTTAACAGTTAATTACTCAGCTGTATTAAGTAAAAAATAAAAAGAGTAAAATAAAATATATATATGCATTGAATGATGATTTTACATTAATTAACGTAAATAACTGCTGGTACATGTATTAACACAGTGAATGCTCACTTTTAAGATGTCGTAAGCATTACTGAAAATATCATTCATAAAAATTTAATCTTCTGTAACATACAAACTTAACACTAATAGTTTTTATATAGCAAAAGGCTAATTTTAAAAGCGCTAGTGTTTAATCATTTTGTAAACATGTAATGCTAATACATGGTTTTTTCTCAAAAAGCTGTTCATGAAGGTTGATGTGCAAACATTAGCATAATAAGGGACTCTAAAATGCAAAAATAACAGTATAAATGCAATAAATTAACAAAAAATATTGAATAAGGTATTAAATGTCAGAAATAGTTCATATGGATCTAAACTTATAGATGAAAATTCAGACTTCATTCTAAAAATTTATAATATATTTATTAAAAGTAACTGGAGCTTGAAATGAAACATGATACTAGGGGGGAAAGCTTAAAAACATGCATTCAAATATAAATGATATTAAACTATATCTTTAAAATAATGAGGAAAAAACTTCTGCATAAAATCAAATAAAACTATATATATAAGGAAATTACAAAGGTTGAAAATGTGAGTAAAGTTAATAATAGTACACAAAAATAATGTAAAACAGTAGACTTACTAACAGTCAGACTATTACAGAATGAGAAATCTAAAATATATAAATTAAAATAGAATTGTAAAATATAGACTAAATATGGATTATAATATGTAAATTAAAAATAGAATTGTAAAATATAGACTAAGTAAGGACTATTCAATGAATTGTATATGAACAGTAATTAGTGGTTCTAATATTAAATGTTTAAATTAAAAATCTTGGTTTGTTCAGTAAAGTTAAAATATGTGCAAAATCATGTAAAGTTAAGTGAAATACTAAAATAAATAAACTCAAAAATATTATTGTAATCAGAATTTATAAGAAATGCATTAAAATTCATTGTATGTTTGAAATTACTAAAAAGGTAAAGCGATCCAAAAAGTTAAAAATAATGTTTAAAATTAAATTATGTAATACATAAATGTCACATACATGGTTGGAAAATATAATAATTTATTTAAAAATTACAGTATGTTAAAATGTACGAAACAAATTAAAATTATATCTAAAATTAAATAATGTAATAAATTAAAACACGTATTATAATGAATTTTAATAATTAATTTTAATTACACGTATTATAATGAAAACACGTATGAATAATTATGCTCGTGAAATTTAACAAGTCAAAATTCAGAATATAGAACAAATAAAGTTAGAAATTACATCTAAAATGAAATAATATAATAAGTAAAAAAGCATATCTGAATAACTTTCTCTCAGGCTAGAATTTCGAAGGAGAACATCCCAGGGGGCTGTCTAACAGTATTTCATCTTTCTTTCTCTATGACTAACTTCTCGAGAGAATTTTGTCTCACCCTGTATTTTGAGTATCCTCTTGCAGCATAGACATAATATTCTTGCAAACATCCACGCCATTTCACCAAGCAAACTTTAACAATTCTTATGGATCACACGATAAGAAATACTTCAGTTGGAAAAAGCATGCAATAGAATGTAACCTCAATTTTGACTATTCTTATATCTGTATGTGTGATTGCCAAAAAATATATGTTTGTCTGTTATCCTGGTAGAACAGAGAAAAAGTAGCTAATTTTAGTGTTTGTTATGTAAGGTATAAACATTAAATATTTTAAAAGTATAATTTACAAAGCAATGCAATTATTCTGAAAGGGAAGATTACACATTCATAGCATTCAAAATAAGTTTAAACTGGTACTTCAATAATGAACTAAAAATACAAATTAAGAGTTTCGTGTAGTTTTTGGTGCAGCTTTTTGTAATGTTCTTTTCCATAAATGACGTTTAACTGGATATTTTTGTCTATGAGCTTCTACATCTTCCCATATATCTATTTGATCTTCTTCAGGAATACAACGTCGATATTCTTTCATGAGATCATATTTTTCCCAAGGTGTGAAAGTCTTTTTAGCACGTCTAAGTTTCACTGGATCAACTTCAAAATCTTCAACACCTTTCAAATTTTTTTGTTCCCATTTTTTACACCATGGTGGGGGCTTCAATTTCACCTACAATATTAAATGATTTATTAAAATCTATTCTCATACTCCTACTATAGCAACAATACTTAATATTTCTAATGAACAGATTCAATTCACAAAGTCAGAGTTTGTCTTAATCCTCTAAGTGGCAACTGTTTGTCATTTGGCACATACTAGCTTATAATTTAAGATATTTTCTTTAACAATGTAAATGTCATCTTAATGTATGCAAGCTTATGAAAATAAAGACTAAAACAAGTAATTATACAAATTTAGCTAATAAATGCTGTTTGAATACAGGTCTTCATGACAGATCCAAACTCCTGTGCTGCTCAGAGGGTTAGGCATATGAATTAGTTTTAGAACATTGGTTTTTAATTTGCAGTATATATTTTTGCACCTGTTATTGAAAATTCCAGGAATCCATCATAATATGAATTAAAATGAAAATTTAATATCCTTATAAATTACTAAATGAAAATATAACTTTGGCTTTTTACTGAAAGTTTTAGTCGGAATCAAATTAAATACTATATTTAACGCAAAGTACTAAGCAAAGCTTAAAGCTTCTTTTTGAAAGAAGGATATTTTCTTATTACAGATCTCATTAGTACGGCATTTTGAACAGAAGAAAACCTTATTTTTGACATTTACACAATGTAACTAAGCCCTTTTCCCTCCCTTTTTTTCCCTTCTTTCAATATATTTATCAATTGAAGAAGAAACAATATTATATTTTTATTCATCAATTTATTAAGGACATTACTGACATCTGGGTACTGCTAAAAGAAAGAGTTACTATGAAGAGAAACATGCTATTGTAGCTATAGGTCATTTAATAAAAATAACAGCAACTGTTCTAGAGATGTTAAAAACATAATAAATTAAGTTACTATGAAGTTACTATGAAGAGAAACATGCTATTGTAGCTATAGGTCATTTAATAAAAATAACAGCAACTGTTCTAGAGATGTTAAAAACATAATAAATTTATAAGAATTTTAAGCCTGATATTATGCTTGCACATATTTATTCTTATTCTTCATTTATATACAACATATGGCATATTGCAGGAAGCTAAATATCATCATTTTCTATTCAACAAGACTGGTAATTACAAACAATAGCACATAAAACAATTGTCTTTTCCATTACATCAATTAAAAAAAATGAGCGGAAGGGGAAGGCAGGAAGAAGCACTTATCTGATCTATTTTGTATTACTACTTACTTTTCTGTTTGCTCATTATTTCCTATCTCAAATTCACCTACTGAAATATTTCATCATTTTACAAAAATCATTAAAACAAAAATATAATACCTCTTCTGTCCTATGAAAATATAACACGTGAATATTGAAATGGAAATTATTGGTGAATGCAGGTGTAAGCAATGTTGTATTGCAAAGCCTTCAATCAAAATCAATATTTCTTGACATCTGCTATTTGTTTCGATCCATCTTTTAACTTTAAGGTTAACTTTATTGCTATGAATTATAACTATTTTCCCTGATTGAAATCTCCCAAAAAATGACTAAGGTTAAAATGCATTCAGATGATACACT
>KK120694.1:1223576-1247082 GCA_000611955.2 Stegodyphus mimosarum | reverse complement strand
TTCAAGATATTAAAGAGCATAAATATACTGATTTATAACTACACAATTACAATTAAACATTTTTTATTATAACTACTGATTTACAACTGCACAGTTACAATTGAACATTTTTTATTATAACTACTGATTTACAACTGCACAGTTACAATTGAACATTTTTTATTAAAACTTCATTACCTAGCATAAGTACAAAAATTGCAAACTACATCAAAAATTATGAATTTACCAAAAACGTAGCTTCATCTGTAGAAAATTAAAACAGAATGCAAACATGCACAATAATTTGCAATGTGCACTAATGATCTTATGTTCTCTTATGTACCTTTTCTTCTTGATGATTACCATTCATATCATTAGAATATCATAAATGATATAAAAGTGATGGTACTTAAGTAGCACAATCACCTAGGTGATGTTTAGTGAATTTTAACAAATAATAATAATAATAATATTACTTATGATTGGAAAATTTTTTTTACATATTTTATGTTTAACTTGGTAGTTATTTTGAGAAACAATAAGACTACTTACAAAAGGTTGTTTGTTTTGACGGAAATTTTGCAGTGACCACTTTAGATTCATAGCAATTGTTCTGTTTAGCAATTTTATGGAACAATACTGCATTCCTTGACAAATTTTACAGCAGTTTTTCTGCACTGCAGACAAATTCTACATGTGCATATTTTTAACAGTGAGTTCAAAGCAAAAAATGTTGCAATTTGTCTATAGAAAACTTTTAAACTTGGAACGCTTCCCCACCTTCAAAAACATGCATACAAAAATGGCAGCATTGCTTGTTAAAACTGAAGAATTATTATGCACATGGTTGCCAGAGTTTGGCAATTTTTGAAAACTGAGGTGATAGTGCTAATATAAAAAACCAGAATTATTTAGTCAGACATGTAAATCCCTTCCAGTGTTCTAAATATGCATTCTTTGAATTCTTTATTTTGCACATTCAAATATATTTTCAAATCATTTTTTATCCAGCAGTATGAAAAGATTTGGAATGGGAGTATGGCACACAAAAAACAATTTAAGATAAACTGTAATGATGAATTTGAATTCATTATATGCAATCAAAATGACAAGGAGTTGTTTAAAACAATTTCAAGTACAGAATTAAGATAAACTATAATGATGAAACTGAAATCGTCATATGCAATCGGAATGAAAGGGAAAGGAAAAGAGTTATATAAAACAATTTCAAATATGGAATTAAGACTGAAATAATAAAATTCATAATAGATAAAATATTTGTTAAATCCTCTTTATGCCATCTAAAGTTAATCTAGAACAGAACATAGTATGTCAGCTTTTTAATAATGTTGGTCAACAAAGGTTTGGAAATAGTATATATGTAAGGATGCATACATATACAGTACAAAGACTGAGATGTAAACTCATCAACACTTTTGCTATTCCGGATCTTATAAAAAATTAAAAATATCAAACAATTATGTATGAAATAATGAAGTATTTATGACCATAAGTTCATGAAAATTTATGAAAAGAGCTCAATATTTATTTGTTTGCTTTATTAAAACTTTTTTTCAATGCAAGTTGTTTAAACTGCTTTATTTTTTGTGTTGACACTTTTTTAAAAAATTTTATGGAAAAAATTTTTGTTCATTTACAAATTTCAATAATTGTAACATCTATGATTCCCATTCATAATGTTTTCACTCTCAACATCTTCTCTGTCCTTTTCTTCACTACTGGTAGTGAAATTTTCTGGATTTAGAATCCTACTACAAACTTTGCCGTTTCTTAACTGATAAATGATTGGGGCATTGCCATCACAATGAAAACTTTGTTTTTAATACTTTTCATGACTTTTTTTTTATAAATTAGGTTTTTATTTAACATAAAATGGGTTTTCGAGTACATAACATTTATAAACATTTTACTATATGCATCAAATTTTCAGAATACATGAGACTGTAAAGAGTTCTTATGCTTATGTGACAGTTCTTAAGTATTAACAAGATGCATCAAGATATTTATATGTTCTTTTTATTGTATTCCAAATTCTAATGGTTGTTAACAACAAATAATGGTTCTTTAATTGCTTTATGCCAGATGTATGTAATTACTATTTGGAGTAGAAAAAACTGTCTTTAAAAAAAATTCCCTTCAAAATTCTTTTCTTACTCAACAATACTCCTGGGCATCATGTTCATATTGGAGATTTAAACAAAAATATAAATATATCTACCACCCAATTGTGATTCAACAACCGAGATTCAACCCTGTGGATTCAGATTTGATTGTAAGTGATTAGAAAATCGAAGAAAAAAAGGATAATTTATTGCAGAAAAAAGTACACATGAATGGAAGTTTTAGTACTCTGTTGGACCACCTCTAGCGTGAACGCATGATCCAATACAAGCGGGCTTTCAGCCATACAAGTTCCGTATGATGTCCTGAGACATCTCGTTCCACAATTGCTGTAAACGCACCTCTATTCAGACAATCTCGTAGGCTGTCCGACTTGCCGTCCCAAATGATCCCAGATATGCTCAATTCGTGACAAATCTGGGAATCGAACAGGCCAGGTAAGGGTGTTAATGTGGCAGAGGTAGTCTTGTGAGATCTGTGCTGAGTATGGCTAAGCACTGTCTTGTTGAAAACAGGCTCCTGAGAACCCTGCCAATGAGCGGCAACACATGTGGCTGAAGGATGCCATGGATGTACTGCTGGCCTATCACTGTGCCACGGATCAATATTAGGAGTGACCATGCATCGTAAGCAATAGCACCCCATACCATCACACCAACTGTGGCAACGGTGTATGGCTGTAAAGCAAAGGGAGGATTGAGGCGTTCACCACGGGGCCTCCACATACGAACAAGATTGTCATCACTGGTCAAATTGAATCTAGATTTGTCACTAAGATGACCTGGTTCCATTCTATTAAAGTCCAATCCTGCCGTGCCCAACACAACTCCAAATGGAGGCGTCGGTGGGTGGGTGTCATTGGCAGCACATGTAATGGATGCCCTTCAACTAGGCGCCTTGTGATGGTTTGGGAAGACACAGGGGCCCATAATGAAGTTGCGCCTGTGTCTGGATAGCGACCAATGAGGCAATTGGCTCTACGCGTGCATGTCTTATTTTGTGACAGTCTTCTCGACGACTGGTCTGTCGAGGGTGTCCTGAGCCTGGTTGCTATGCTAATAACCTCTCTTCTGTCCACTGGTTCCAACACCTCCTCACAGTAAAATCAGAACGGCCTACCTGACGAGCTACTCGCCGAGCTGACCACCCAACTTCCATCATCCCGATGATTCTTTCCCTCTGGAACTCTGACAGCTGCTGATATTGGTTTCAATGGCGGTGTAACGGCATGTCTACCTCAGCGTTTCCTTAGCAAAAAATTAAGTACACTCAAACAAGCTTTGCTTACATGTTTTATACTCCAAGAAAAACGAAGTTCAATGCCCTCTAGTGGCATTACACAATGTGCAATCAAGCTGTTTTTCTAATCATTAGCATATCTACCTGTCATGTACCTTCATGCCAAGTTTCATTATGATCCCACAATTATTTCTTTGTGCACAAATTTTTATGGCAATGAGTGTATGTTAGAAAAAGGGAGAAAATCTATTTGTGAGACAATTTTGCATAATTTATAACTTTAAAAAACTGTTTTAATCATATTATAAAATGTAAACTGATTACATTTATTAAATACTTTTTGCATAATACCACTCATTATAACTTAAGAATGTTGATAAGTTACTAGTGACCACATTTTGTTCTATCATTTAAAGGATGCATAAAAAATACAAGATAATAAAGATACAAAAACTCTGTACACAGAAAGCAGTACAATTAAATTGTTTAAATAATATAGAAAAAATATATAAGATGCTAGAGGTTAAAAGATTCTATAATACAGAAAAGAACAGAATTAAATAGACTTGCCAACATAAAATTCCGGGATATCCATAACTCTTCTCCTTTTCAACATATCTTGCCTTTCAAGTTTCTCTCTTATCTTATGCCGGTGTTGAAATGCAGGATCAGGCAAAAATTCAGGATAAACATACCTAGAGCATAGGAAAAAATTACACATTTTTTCACAACAAAACGTAACTGACTTCATTTATGATGTTTAAGTTGGAAAATCTTTTTAAAGTATTTATTCTACACAGCCAATAAGCTATTTTGGTGTTCTTCTGTTTCTGGGACAAGATACAAAAAAACATGTATATATGCATATGTTTATATATGTATGTGTGCTATGTTTGTGTGTGTATACACACACATATATATGTATGTACATATCTACATGCATACCTGAAAACATAGACCAGTACATGCATGCATACGTACCTACATTTCTGAATCAGTTCCAATAACAGAAGAGTACCACTATTTCTCATATGTCATATTAATACAGCATAATCTCAAAAGAAAAAGGAAAAATTCAAGACGAATTCTGTAAATATTATATGTATTAGTTTTATCAATACTGATCTATATGCAGCAAATATGCTAATACTGAGTATAAATAAAATATCTCTAGTAGTCTAGAGTACTCCTTGGATTATCACCAAATTGTTTTATTTATCGTTAAGTTGTTTTATTTATGGCAAACTGAGTACTTTAAGCTGAATGTTTTTTAAACTCTATTAAGAAGCGATTGGTTGTAATGCATGGTTGCATGTTTTTGATTGTGGGGAAAATATTTCTCAGGGCTTATTTCTGCGTTGGTTGCGTGTCAGTTAGGAACTGTGTTGCTTATTTTGTGTTTTATACCATAAAATGGTTGCCAGTGGTCAGATTAACTTGAAGTTTCTTTACAATTTGGAATGAATATGAAAGAAAACATGATGATGATGATGACATTAGTGTTGCTGATAATAATAACAACACCCCGCATATTACTAAAATTAGGACATGGAAAAAGAATAGAAAAGGAATGTGAATCTATATGACAGTTAAAGGCTTTTGAACTATAAATTTTAATATTACAAAATTTAATTTTTTTTTAAGTACAAGTTCTTAATGTTCCAAGGTCGTAAGTCAGGACGCTCGAATGTAAACGCAATGCATTGATTTTTTTTAACATTTTATTTTTTCCCTAGTGGCAACGAGAGAGTATTATGACGGAAGCTGAGTTGAACCATAACATAATAGTAATCTTGTATTTACCCATCGTATTACACATAGTAATCTTGTATTTTTAGCTGTACCATTTCAGTGATATGTAAATAAGGCGCAAATAAAAGATTTATTGCATAAGTGCAGAATGTTTACTAATTTTAAAGAAAGTGCCTGGTGAATAAATGAGGATTTAAATGGCTTTGTCCACCTCTCAGTCAATTAGACAATGACATTTAAGGATTCGGAAACTGGATCTCACATAATTCTATAGAAGGTATGTGGGTGTAGTAAAAAAGGGATTTTCGAAAGAAACATATGAGCAGTATGGAGGATACTTTTAATTTTTACATTTGAGAATTTATGTGGCGATGGCAGTATATAGATTCTAGTTCAGATAATTTTAAACAGTTTTTTGGATGCTGTTAAGGAATTCTGTGTGCCACACATAAAATGACACAGAAATTTATAAATTAGGTAAGTCTGTATATCCTTTTTGTACTGTTCCTTAAATATTCTAATTCAATCCACCTTATTATTTTTTTGCCGTCTGTTATTATCACAGCAGTTTTAAAGAAATTAAAGCTTGAACTTTCGATTATGTCGAAAAGAGTTTCTATTTCTGGAGCTGCAACCGGATCTACAAAGCGAAGTCATGTTTTGATGCCCATTAAACAAAAAGTGGATTTGCTGAAAAATTTTGATAAAGGAATTATCTGTCTCAAAATTATGCAAGGAATATGGCATTGGAAAGTCAACTGTATGTGATATAAGAAAACAGAAAAAGGAACTTTTTAAATTTATTGTAGATTCCAACACCCCATTTGCAATGAATAACAGAAAAATTGTTCGTTATGCTGACAAAATGATGATTGGGTGGGCCAGATAGCATCGCAGATAAGGCGTGCCATTGACAGGTCCAATGCTAATGGCTCAAGCCAAAATATTTCATGAAGAAATACATTTAAAAACTGAGTGCACATATTTGACAGGTTGATTAATGAAATTTAAAAATCGTCATGGTTCAAGGCAATTAAAAACTTCAACTGATACTGAAGCTGATGAACTATTTACAGATGAATTCATTCAACTCATTACTAGTGAAAAATTATCTCCAGAACAAATTACCCATGCTAATGAATCTGATTTTTTCTAGTAATATGTACTGCAAAATACCTTGGCAACGTCTACAGAAAAGGCTCCAACTGGTGTCAAAGTTTCCAAAGCAAGACTAAAAATTTTAACATGCACAAGCGCAAGCTTTTCATAATTGGAAAAAATACAAAACCTTGAGCATTTAAAGGAGTAACAATTTTCCCCATTATATATCATGCAAATAAAAGAGCTTGGATGACACAAGCATTAATGAATGATTGGTTTGAAAATCATTTTATACCCAAGGCTCAGCAACATCTGAATTTAGTTGGTTTACCTGATAATGCAAAAATTGTCCTGATTGTAGACAACTGTTTGGCTCATACTTCACATAAAGTTTTAGTGAAAGATAATGCATCCATATTGTTCTTTCCTCCAAACTGTTACACCCATCATTAATCCTATGGATATTGGAACAATGCACATGCTGAAATGCAAATGTAAAGTAGCATTTTTAAAATCTGTGTTAAGTTTCTTGAATAATGGCATGCATATTCAAGAATGTTTGAAATATTTTATCATAAAATATGCTGCGTAGAACATCGCAAGATCGTGGTATAAGGTTTCTCCTTCAATCTCTTGACCTTCTTCGTGAGCATAAACTGTGAAACCTTATGTGGAGGACAGTGAGCAGATCTAGGCTATGTCCTTTAGTGTTGAAGAACTACAAAGTCAGAAGGAGGGTTTAAAAGTGACCCTTTAATTCAAATATTTACAACTCTTCAAATTGAGAGTAAGCCACTACTTGGGCTGAACTAAAATAATATTAAACTAAAGTGTGTTAACAAATTCAATACCTAACTTAATTCTAAGTAGGACGGCGAGGGAAGCTTAACTCTTAGTGAAATGCAATTATGCGAATTTCACTAGCAAACACTGGTAATTGCAAATTGCCTATGAAGGCGAACTTTCAGTAGACAGAGGAAATCTTTGCGCGCACAGCCTTACGGCGATAAATCCAAGGCTCTGTCTTTCCCCTCGTTAACTCCTGCCTTTTAACTGCTAACAGATATATGCGATTTGCATAAATATCTCACTCGCGCTAAATTCGGGCAGCAACTGAAACTTTGAGAATTCGATAGGAAAGTTCAAACTAAAAATAATTTGGTTAATTAAAATAATGAATGCTACATAGTTGCTCCCAGAATTTAGTAGTCTGAAACTAAGTAGCCTAAAATCGGCTTTTAGTGAAGATGCTAAATTCTAAATCTAAATTTTCCTTCCTATTCGCCATCCTTTACAATTGTAAGTTTTAAATTTAGTTTAAATCTCTGTTTGTGTCTTAGATATTTTAACATAGAATATCTTTTTCCTTCTTCACATCAAAAAGATCCATCAGGAATTTGGCTTGACGGATACTATCTGGTTCCTTCCAATCTGGAAGGAAATAAATTTTAATTTCATGTTATAAGTACATTTCACCTGAAAAGTACAACATTCCCTTCCTCTGATGCTTTCCGTAATGACTTTTATTCGCGCTTTAGGTATTCGCGTTTTTTAATTTCTATTAGCGCTTTTCGCCAAACGCATTCATTTTACACTCATTCATTTTTAAAACTTCCCCCTTGTTCTCTGGCCAAATGTGGTGTTTGTGAAAAACACGCAGTTTTACTTTGTCAAGTGTTCACAACTACCACCTGACTTCAATTCTATTGGGGTTAATTCTTCGACTTTCAAGACCTCAGACTTCCCCTAAAACAAATCTGAAATGCCCTGAGGTTCTAACATGAAATGAACTTTAAACTTTTGTGTGAAACCAGAGAACACTACGTACAACATTCAAACATTTCAATTGCATTTCATACATATAATTCATTCTTTCAATCTTCAATTCAAATTTTCTTTAAATGCTCATTGCGTTAAATAACACTTATATATTCACTTTCTAATTTAGCGCGCTTTACGCTTTTACATTACATTTTAATTTTAACTTGCGTATCCTTTACGCTTTTCCAAAATATTCGATATAAACAAAACCAGTGCTTAAGGCTTACAACAAATCATGCATTACATAGAAAACAGTTTTACATTAAATGCATTCATTATTTATACATAGAAAAATATAATACAACAGTTTTGCTATACAACTTACGTACTAGTTGCTTTTAATTAACACAATTCAATTTCCTATTTACAAAGAGTCTTTTGACTAAAATCGATGAATCCCATGTTCTGGATTACAAAGAACATTTCACGAAGTCTCACAGTTTTTCAACTGAACTCTCGAATTTCTTCCGCTGCATAATTAAGTTGTTCCTTCAAGCGTGTCCTTTACGCTTTCGGCAACCGGCTTTTGACTCGGGTAACTTCCCTTTTAAATCTGCAACTTGCACTTAAATCAGAAACATAACTGTGTGAATTTTAAAAGAAAATAAAGAATCTACTTATCTTTCTGCCAGTCTTTTAGGCGTTTTTTCGTCCATTCCTGAAAGGTTGGATATACTGTGGCTTGGGCAATTCTTTGCTTGTTACTTCTAGATTGAAACTCTGGGGCCACCTTTCGTTTAGTCGATCTTCTTTCCTCCAGAAATACCTTGTTGGGACGAATGGTGGGTGGCGCTTTCCGTTTGTGCTGAGTTCCTTGCCCCCTCTCCAGACTGGCTCGTTCCTTCTCGTGCACTCGTAGGCTCCTTCGTTGTGGGTTGGCACCTTCGGCGGCTCGCTTCTCGCCGTTCTGTTCCCTCCGTAGTGGTGGAGCTTTCATAGTGTTTTCATTTGGACGTTCCTTCCTTAGACGCTTTGGTTGCTGAGACTGTTGCTTAGCGTTTGTCCTTTTTTCTTTTTGGGGTGGTCTTTTCTTCGGCTGCGGCTTCCTCTCTTCTGGTAACCTCCTTTTCAAACTGGGTTCTCTTGTTTTTGAGGGACCTGGTTGGGGCTCTTGAATCTTAGAAAAATTCTGTGAGGCTGGACCCTGCAACATGTCTTTCAAAATATTATTATTAGCTCTTCGATAATAATGTTTAATTTGATCGAAATTTGCCACAGTCTCTTCGCCCTTCTCATTCTTTAAATATGCACGGCATTCAACTATTCTTGTAATTTCAAAAGGACCATGCCATCTTGGGCAAAATTTTGCGACCTTATCTTTTGCTGCGCATGAAAGTGCGTGGGATTGTTTCAACACCTCCTCCCCCACTTTATATTCTACGGTTCTTCTTTTTGAATCGTAGTAAATCTTTTGTTTCTTTTGCGCTTCCCGGGAGCACTTTTCTGCCTCCTTCAACATTTTTTCTATTTCACCCATTTGAAATTCCGGCGCTCTATCTTTCACATAAAATAATTTATCTAAGGGGGTCATTATCTTCCTGCCCAAAAACAATTCGGCGGGGGATTTCTTCGTTGTCTCGTGCTTAGCCGTTCTGAGGGCGAATGCAAATTCTTCGACGCAGTCATCCCAGTTAGAATGGTGCTTTTGCACATAATTTCTAATCAATTTTACAATATTCTTATTTACCCGTTCCGCTATATTTGATTGTGGGCGGTAGGGTACCATTTTCATATGCTTAATGCCCAACTTGTCACACATCATTTTAAATGTACTGCTTACAAACTGGGGACCATTATCGCTAATCACCCTCGCTGGACATCCATATCTTAAAATATATTTGTTCAAAAACGAATCTGCAACGACTTTTGCTGAAGCCCGCTTAAGTGGTATCAACTCAACCCATTTACTGAAATGATCCACAATGACTAATAAAAATCGTGCCTTATTTACATGACTCCTGGGGTAGGGGCCTAAGAGGTCAATACCAATTATTTCATTGGGGAACCTAGACTCAATACTAGTTAATAACCCGGCCGGGCGGAAATTTACGTCATTATTTATCTGACACGTGTGACAAGTCTGGCAGTAATTTTTAACTATCTTTTGTAATTGCGGAAAATATACCGCCTCGCGTACGCGTTGTATTGTTTTTCTAATTCCAAAATGGCCCGAGACAGGCGAATCGTGGAGCTCTTGCAAGATACTTAAAATTAATTTGGCCGGGATGACTGGTCTGTATTCACTATTTTGATTCGTAACTTTAGTATAAAATAAGAGACCATCAATGATTTCATAGTTCTGTGCTCTGCTTCGTATTGCATTAATGTCTATATGCTGGAAGTTATCTGGGTCTTTTAAATAATTATAAATATTTCCGAATTCGGGATCCCTAGCAATTTCTTCTATTACAGTCTCTCGAGAGTCAATGACCTTTGCCTGAAGCATCGCTATTTTTACTTTCTCGCCGTTCTCGTCTAACTTTATTCTAGATAATGCGTCGGCCACTACATTGTCTTTTCCCGGTGTGTGTTTGATAATGAGATTAAATTCTTGCAACTTTAGGGTCCACCGAATTAAGCGTGGCGAAAGATTCTTTCCTGAAAATAATCTGGTAACTGCCGCATGATCTGAATATACTGTTACGGGAGAACTCCCAAAATATACACAAAATTTTTGAACAGCTGCGAGCACTGCTAAAGTTTCACGCTCCGTTGCCGAATAATTTCTTTGCGTATCATTCAATGTACGACTAAAAAAGGCAATCGCTTTTCTATTTTGTGTTAACACGGCTCCGATTGCGTAATCTGATGCGTCTGCATAAATTTCTAGACCCTTGTCTTTCTCTGGGAACTTTAGAACCGGTGCATTAATTAAAGATTCTTTTAACTTCTCAAACGCGGCGTTTGCTTCTGAAGACCACGCAAAACGAACTCTTTTCCTTCTCAACTTTAACAATGGTTCAGCAATTTCTGCGAAATTTTTAATAAAAATTCTATAATATGAGCACATACCCAAGAAAGTCGCTAACTTTTTGGCTGTATTCGGAATTGGGTAATTTTTCACTGCTATAACTTTAGATTTATCTGTTTCGATCCCCCTTTGAGAAATTTTGTACCCTAAATATTTGAGTTCTTTTGCCGCGAATTTACATTTCTTAATGTTCACTTTAAGTCCTGCATCTTTCAAAAGAGTAAAGACTTCTCGAAGGTCTTTAATATGTTCTTCCAGCGATTCTGAAGTAACAATTATATCGTCAAGATAAATAAATGTACTTTTTCCTATTACCGGCCTTAAAATTTTGTCCATGCACCTCTGAAACGTGGCCGGGGCTCCCGACAATCCAAAAGGCATACGCAAAAAGCCATATGTACCGTATTTTGTTATGAATGCTGTTTTGTGAACATCTTCCGGCTTTATGCTTATCTGAAAATATCCGGATGTCAAATCTAGGGTGGTTATGTATTTTGTTGATTTAATACTTCTTAGAATTTCATCAATTACCGGAAGTGGGTAAGTTGGAAATTTTGTTATACTATTAAGCTTTCTGTAGTCAATAGCGAACCTGTACCTTAATGGATCAGTTAACGGCAAATCATTATTTTTCTTACATAAAACAACCGGACTCGCATATGCACTAGAAATAGGAGTTATTATTTTGTTTCTTAACATTTCATCAATATGGTATTTTATTATTTCCTCCTTAACTTTGTCGTACTTGTAAGGACGCTGACGTATAGGTTCATCCGTAGTTAATTTAATTTCGTGTGCTACGATCTGGGTGAATCCTGGAATATCATCAAATAAATCAGCGAAATTACTTACCAACTCCCGAAACTTGTCCTGTTCTTCGGGCGTTAGATGGCTTAAATCCACTTCAGGGGGAGGTGTTGATTTCTTTTTAACTGGGTCCATGGTTACTTGCAAGGTGGAGTTTTCAAAATCGATTTTCGCATCCACAGCTGCAAAGAAATCTGTTCCTAAAATAACCGATGCTTGGAGGTTCTTCACTACAAGAAACATAATTTTTTTTTGTTCTTCGCCGATTTTGATGTACAGCTCGATTTTTCCCATGCATTGACACGTTTTTCCTTGGGCTGCTACCACCTTCATTCCTTCCACGCTATGCAGACGATATCTACGAAAGTGCTTCTTAAAAAATTCTTCTGCCAAACAGCTTCCTTGAGCGCCGGTATCCAACAGAGCTGTAGCGGGTACGTTGTTAATTAGTAACTGCAGTCTCGGTAATTCAATGTTTCTCACCATGACCGTATTTAGCTGTACTTCAGAGGGATTTTTCTTCTCCTCGGAACATTGCACCCCCTTCCCCGCAATATTCCTTAGTAGTTTAAATGCTTTGCGGGTGTTTTCTTCTGTTGCTGGCTTCTGCCTGGGGAGAATGATTTTCTTCCGTAGTTGGAATTATTTTGTTGGCGCTGTACTTGGCGCGGTTGACCGCTCGCATTTTGACTGGTACCAGTAGTTCTCGGCCATCGTCTGTTTCTTCCTTCGGCATTCTGGTTCCCCTGCAGCCGCTGTTCATACGATTGTCTCCGTTGATTTTCGGCCGCTCGCCGGCTCTCGAATTGTACGGCGAGTTCAAACAGCTTGTCCAGCGTTACGGGATTTCTTAGCTCCATGAAATCTTGTATCGATGGTAACAATCTGGGCAGGATTATCTGGATAATCTCCGGGTCCGGCCTCGTGCCATACAATAATTTAAAGACTTGTATTTTTCTCAAAATAAATTCCGATAGTTCATCCACCCGCTGTTGGTACTTGCTAAACAACTCAGCTTCGAGTTTCGCACGGTCTTTAACCACAGGAAACGCTCTCAAAATTGCTAGTTTAAAATTCTCGTACGTGTAAGTCGGCGTTCCTGGTTCTCCCAGCAGACATTTTCCGATGCACTTATACCAGGTCGCTGCTTGGCCCCTCAATGCTCCTGTCGCTAATATGACCTTCTGATGTTCCGGAACTGGATACAGCAAAAAATGCGCTTCTAACTTTTCCAGGAATGTGTTCACAGGTCCTCTGGCATCAAAAACTACTGCCGGCTTCATGGCTGCTCTGATGGTTTCCACTATGAATCCAAATCCATCAGGCATTGCAGCTGTATTCTGGGATGTAGTAGGCATATTCCAACTTCCTTCCATCATTTTAAATGTTCGGGCGCCAGTATAAGGTTTCTCCTTCAATCTCTTGACCTTCTTCGTGAGCATAAACTGTGAAACCTTATGTGGAGGACAGTGAGCAGATCTAGGCTATGTCCTTTAGTGTTGAAGAACTACAAAGTCAGAAGGAGGGTTTAAAAGTGACCCTTTAATTCAAATATTTACAACTCTTCAAATTGAGAGTAAGCCACTACTTGGGCTGAACTAAAATAATATGAAAATAAAGTGTGTTAACAAATTCAATTCCCTAACTTAGCTTAAATAGGACGGCGAGGGAAGCTTAACTCTTAGTGAAATGCAATTATGCGAATTTCACTAGCAAACACTGGTAATTGCAAATGCCTATGAAGGCGAACTTTCAGTAGACAGAGGAAATCTTTGCACGCACAGCCTGACGGCGATAAATCCAAGGCTCTCCTTTTCCCCTCGTTAACTCCTGCCTTTTAAACTGCTAACAGATATATGCGATTTACATAAATATCTCACTCGCGCTAAATTCGGGCAGCAACTGAAACTTTGAGAATTCGATAGGAAAGTTCAAACTAAAAATAATTTGGTTAATTAAAATAATGAATGCTACAGTGGTAGGATGTGTCTCCAGATACTTGAAAAAATGCTTGGCATAATTTACGGCCAGCTACCATATTTCAAAGTGAGGATAATGAAGATGGTAACTGTGAATTTGAAGGTTTTCGGATATCGCAAACCAAAGGTGAAATTTTCCAATTAACGGATTTTGTAAAGAAATGTGGAGAAGCGGTAATAAATGAAGATGACATAACAGAAGTTTTCATTGCAATGACAATGCCTCAATCATCAGTCAATTAACGGATGGCAAAATCTGTAGTACGGCTCTAGATCCAGAAAATACTGCAACTCATAGTGAAGGAAGTCAGAGAGAGGTTATTAAAAACAAAAAAATTTCAATTGAAAAGTTAGTCGGAATTCTCGACACAGCAATTACAGAACTTGAACAGTGGAACTGAACAAGCAATTATGTCTCTTTATAGAATTAAAGAGAAAGTATTAGCACAAAAAACAAAGCAATTTAAACAACTTATGTTGAAAAAAATGTTTAATAAAGTAAACAAATAAATACTAAACTTTTTTTTCTCTAAATTTTGATATGCTTTAGATCATAAATGCTCATTATTTTATAAATCAGAATTTCATATTTTTAATTTTATAATATCTGCATGCCATCTTACTAGATTTAAATTGATGATCTAATATCCATAAAAATCTCAAATCTGGAATCGTCAAAGTCATGATCTCGGACTTTGCACTGCATTTTCTTCTTTTATTTTTATTTATGGGAGCACATAGCACATAAATGGGAAAGGTGCCAAAAAAAATTCCCAATTTTGGGCAAGGGGTACCCTGAAATATATTTTTTAACAAAAAGAGTCTGATTACACTTTCTGATGTCTAACTTTCTTCAAGACAATTTTCTCAAGATCATCAATCAATAGGCTGCCAACTAATATCTTTCTTAGATTCAATAAAAGTTATCAAAATTTCAATGGCTTTCTTTACTTTTTTTTGTAACAACTTTAGGTAAATTTATCTGCTCTTCTATTTCATCTTTGTTGTTATTAAATTATCTTCTTACACTAACTAGCATGCCATTTACTAGATTTAAAGCCATGATCTAAAATCTGGAAATATTTTTAAACCGGGAATCAATGAAGTCCTGAATATTCCCAACATTTTACAATACTTGCTTTGTGTAGTATTTTGAAACTTCTATTGCAGGCTTTTGTAAAATAGGCAGTAGTGTCATTAAAGATTATTTTAGCATTGAGAAATCTGAATGGGTATTTTTTTCCACTACAGATAATTTTTGCAAAACTCAGTGTTGGACTATACATATCATTTCGAAATTTATCATACATAGAAAAACTGTTAAGTTTTGAAAATGTAATTACTGATAAGTCAGTAAAATTAACTATCTTAATAATAAACTGTAAACTACAGTATGATCTAAATTATTTACATCGTACTGTATTTTATCATGCATAATAATAAAATGCAGTAGTTTACTTATTAAATTTAGACATGCCTGTATGTGAGAAGAAAGCTAGATGTGAGGTACATGAATGAAAAAAATTACAAATTTCAAGAAATTTCATATCACTTAAAAAATGAAATTTTGTGAAACATTTCCTGAAAATGATACCAATCAATTAAGAAATGTGTGAATAATAAAATGGGACAGTTAAAGAAAAAATCAATTTTTTAAAGAATTTTATGAAAAATATATACCAGTTAAGGGGTGCAATAATAAATTTCAGGAACTCTTCAGTTATTGAGAATGAATTCAGAAATGTATGTATGTGGATGTGTATATATACACACATATGTTTCTGAATACTGTCCTGATAACAGAAGAGTACAAAATTTTGTTAACCTTGCTATGAACTACAAAATGGCATTTAAAAGAAGAGATGCATATGGACTGCTGTACCATAGTCGTATCTTCTTCAAATAAACACCTTTTCTAGGTTAAATATTTACTATACAACTATGTACAGATTACATTTTAGAAGAAATAAAATACTTTCGCTACAATAGGAGTAGGCTAAGCAGCATTCGCTCTTTTCTCTTCCACATACCAATCTCTCACTTTACACCCACCTACGACTAGGGGGGCAGTCCGCTCCCCTCTTTCGGCCGAGGTGAGAAAAGAGTTCTGTATCCCTTCTTTGAGGGTGGGTAATCAAGTGTTCTTTAGAGCAAGGAGATGTTACACCGCAAGCTATTCAAATGCCATTTCTGTGTTTAAAAATAATGATTAACAATACTAAAAAATAAAATGATTCTATTTGTTTTTGAATAGATATTAAAAGATGGTCATAATGCTTTCTTAATACACATAAACAATAATTAAATGAAAATATACCATATCACAGAAAATACTCTTATGTTTCAATGGTACACAGATGAAAATTAAATTCTGAAAACACAATAACAATAAAATCACATTACTTCACCTATATTCTGCTAACTCAGAAAATGATTTTTTAGCTTCTTTAGAGTCTTCTTTTTTCACAACACTGGCTGCTGATTGAGTTGAGAAACATTTTCCAAGTTTTTGAACTGCATAAAAGGACACACAGAGAAAATTAGGATGTAATTTAAATTATAAACATATTGAATAATACAAGCTTCAATTTCAGATTCAAAAGACATTTCTTGAATAAAAAAATAATGCATTCTTAATTAAAATTCAGTAAGAACATATTGATTTTAACATTCAGTAAAAAAGTGGAAATTATGTTTTCATATTGTTGCAAAGATATGTGTTTCAATAGCTACAGAAAAATTGTTTTAAATTCATATGTACAACAAATATCATAATTATTGTCTTCTTTAAAGTCAGAAGATTGTTTTGCCATAATTAATTATCCAACTTTCACAGCTTGCAAACAAAAAAAAAGCAGATCAGTTATATGGAATTAGAGAGCTTGGGTTTAGTAGACCTTTTAGATAATGATAGGAAGAAAAATTCTTCTTATTAAATGAATTAATTTATTGACTCAGATAAAACAACCTTAGACTGATTGACTTTACTGACATAGAAAAAACAACCTGACAAGGTTATCAGTCATACCCGAAGTTTGTTGAGGCTTTCTAAGTAAAATTAAACTAAACTTATATAAGGGAGAAAATTTTAAAAAAGGGCATACATTCCATTTAGCCATCAAGAACACAGCAACAGACATTCTATCATTGTTTTGTTGCTTCAGCCACTACTGGTCATCTTAATACTGGCAGAAAAAATACAACTTGAACAGTGGTGCTAAATATTTGACAGAAAAATGCACATAATTTTTTTAAAAAGATATATGCAATATAAAACTTTTAACAACAATGCAGATATTATACAAAACAGTTGCAGTCATGGCTGCTTGAGCACAACCTTGTTCCTAGCAAAACATTCTTGAAGTAAACACAGAAACCTAAACTGACACAAGATGCACACTTGTTCCTCAGTAATTATAACATTTAAAAATACAGTTACAGCAATATAATTGAAGTAAATAAGAGAAGTGGCAGATGACATATTAGTAGCAGAGAGAAATAAGAGGAAAATTTGTAAATTGCAGAACAGATGCTTGATCAAGAATAGTGAAGTTATGATTCCATTTTATTTCTGGTGGCCAGTTAAAGATTTAATCTGCAAAATTTAACATTATTTGCCAAAAAGATCTTCGTATCACTTTTATTATATTACGTACAACAGCCACAGCATTACAAAAGAATCACATGACAGGAATTAATTTCGAAATGATGTATTTCAGAAAATAAGTATGTTACTATTTTTAGGATATAGAGAAAAATAACAAAATTCCTGAGATGTTACGTATTAGATATAACAACTGAAAACTGACTATTTCATTTGGAGTAATTGATACATATTTAAATACAAAACATTTAAATTTAGGCCTGAAGAAAGTGTATCATTAAAGGTCTTGAAGAAAGTAAATGGTTATAACAACTGCAGATTGACTGCTGGATATGGACTACTTTATACATATTTAAATAGAAAACATTTTAATTTAGTCTTGAAAAATGTGTATGGTTAAATACTGATAAAAAGGAAATCATTCAACTACTTCTTACAAAGCATTTAAAAATTATATTCATTTAAGTTTGAATGCCGATTTGTAGTTTGGAAGGCATCCTATCTATGATGGAACTCATTTAAGGACATTTATATTGCGTTCAACAGACTTTTCATGAGATGATGCCATTGTATCTTATCCTACTGCTTATAATCAGCAATACGACAAGTTTAATAAGTTAATTTTTAATTATAATATATTTAACACTGTACTATATATATATATTTAATACTATACGTATACTATTATATACTATACACTTAAACGCAGCTAATATTATCAAAGCAATTTTGAATTAATCTGAAATATCAGTGCATAAAAAGATTCCTGCATATGAAAAATTTGTGACTTCAGATTATATGTATCTAAAATTAAAGGAAACCTACTTAAAATCCTTCGATTTAAAGACATCAAAACATTACTTAAAAGAGACATGGTGTCTAGCCTACCGCAACATAAAAACAACGAGTTGAGTAGCATAATTGCATGTCAGATATTTTACATGTGTATTTTTTAATAACGAAACAAAGTCTTGTTAGCTTAGTTTACCTGTACAGCAGTTTCTGTCTTTAAGTTATTAAAAAAAATAAATTATCTTATGCTTCATAAAATATTTAGATCGAACAAAGTCCTCATAAATATTGAAACATAATGGTTAACTCTGGCATTCGTCTCTTGGTGCCTTTGTTTACTCTCAAGCAAAATGTGTTATCAAGTTGTTCCTTCACCACTCGAACTGAAGTGGCTTTACCACAATTTTTTTTTGCATTTAATTCGCACAATTTTGAAATATTGTATATATGACAATAACTATTAAAGCAATAAGATTATTCTTTTTAAAACGTAAGATATGTCATCAAGGGATAATATTCAAACTGATTCTGTGGGTTTGTCTAGTCAAGATGCAATGAACAAATTAAAATCTGCGATTAAAGAAGAGTTAGAAAAAGATCAGGTGCATATAATTTATTCGGATTAATACTTATGAGGCCGAGCATTGAGTCTTACAGAGAATTATTAGTATTTAATCTACTTATTTTGAATTATTAATATTTAATTTAAAATCAAGTAATATTTTTAGATTAAATACTAAAAATTCAAGTGCTTAAAGTATATTCAGTAATACTTCAAGTCTATATCTTAGGGTACTAGCAACATCTGTATTTGACCTCCCATACATAATACATGTATTATGTTGATTCTCCCAGTCCTAAAACACAAAGTGTTGCAAATAAAAGCAATCTTCTAAATAGAAAAATAACTTTTTTGCTTTTTATTTATTTTATTTTTTAAAATTTCTATTTTTATATTTCAAAAGCTTTCATGCTGCTTTCTATGAAAATTTCTAAAAAAGTACACTGCTCTTCCAAAATTCAGACTAAAAGATTGAACTTTGAATTACCTAGTTTTTGCTGGACATCTGGAATATCAGATTTTTTAAATTTTAAAATCAAATCACTTTCCATTACCTGTCAGTGCCATCATATAATTTTGATACCAAATTATCCTTTTGTAAAAATGTTTATTTAGTAAAGAAAATCTGTGTATGACATAATGCATTAAAATCCCATCCACTTAAGTTGTAATCTTAATCTAAAGTAACATTGTTGAATGTGTTTTCAAAATTATTAAATTTTTATGTAAATTTCAATTTTAAAATGTATATTAATTTCACACACACACACATATATATATATATAACCCTTGAAATATTGATGTAAATCCTCAATCTGGAAAAATTTTTGAATTTTTAGTAATTATCATATAACCATCCTGTGAACTACCTTTTTCCTGCAGTAAAATTACTGTCATAATTATCATATATAAAAGCTTTCATTCAAAATGGGTCTTCAGAAAGCTATTAATGCAACAGATTATATTCCAGTGTTTAAGGCTATTGAAAGTTGTATTTCAAATTTTGAAAGCAATGTGGGAAAGCTAACACAAGAGTAGAGAGTGTTCTGAACCTTAAAAATTAGATAACTTGTAAAATAACTTATTTTTATTAATTTTTCTTTATATAAAATTTAAGCTCGCTGTGTATGTGCATTTTCTGAATTACAAAGCATTTAAATATTTAATATAATTTAATAAAACATATAAAAATAATATGTGTTTATTTATTATTATTTTTTTTCATAGAATATGCTTTAAATTTCATTGTTATTCGTCAACAATTTCATTTACATGTTTTAGGGCTTGCTGTGAAGACCAGATTGGTTTAAAATTATATTGAGATCATTGCCTATAATTTCATTTTAAGCATTTGTTATGAATCTTTCCAAGCTCTGTTGTAAAATTTATATTTTTCATGATATTCTTATGTAGGTTATGAAAAATTATTTATGTTATTGTTTTTATCATTACTTTGCATTTCCGTTTTTGTGGTAATTGGTCATTTCAGATATTTGGCTGTTTTTTTTCTTTCAGTATACAAATACATCTACTGGCATTCCTCTTTGGATAAAAGATGCATTCCATCACCAAAGTCATCATTCTACGTTTGCTTGGACAAGTGCTGTTATAATGCTTTTTGAAATTTTCTTACTGATAGTTTACCAAGTGTATGTGGATCAAGAGTATGTATCATAAATTTTTGTTAACTTTCAAAGATTAAATATTTGCATGGATGATAGGGGAGGAATTAATTTAAGATATAGCATGACTTTTTTTGGTATTTTTCTGTTATTGGGACTAGATTCAGAAATGTGTCTATGTATGTACATTGTATGTATGTGCATATATGTGTCTGCCTATGCATGCACATACATATGTACCATAGCATTCATGTGTAAATTTTAACAATTTGAGCCAGAATATTGTAAACTGTCAAAACTTTTTATGGCATCAGCTGGATAATATGTCATTCTGCTTATACTTTAATCAAAGTTCCAAAATATTTTAGGTATTTATTAATTTAGTCTGTTTTTCTTATCACTGTTGAAGGGAGAAATCCCCTTACTATATCGCTTTAAGCTTTATTCTATTAATATTTTTCTTTACAACCAACTATTATATTTTCAAAACATCTTCAAAAGACAGGCTTTAAAAAAAATAACTTAGTGCTAGAAAGCTGTTATTCTCTCTCTTCTTAAAATAACTGATACTTTCTGTTCATCCACACCCTCACCAAAAAGTTATGAAAAAGTATTCAGAAGGCAAAACAATATATGTTATCAAAACAGTTATGTAGCAACCTAGATTATGTATCTAGCACACAGAGGTTTAGCTAGGATGGGGCAAGGAGGGACATCTGTCCCTGAGTGCAGCATTCAGGAGGCACCAAACTGGTATTACGAAAGTTTAGATTGAAATGTTTTCCATTCTTGGTGCACACAAGGGGATGCAAAACCTTCAATTGTCCTTGGGTGCTGAAAACCAAGCTATGGCTCTGGTAGCACACATCTGTTTTGGCCAGAAAGAAATCTTGAAGTCTTGCAAATGCTAAGTTTGCCATATTCTCTGATTTTTTTTAAGTGAAAATGAATCACTGTATACACAGGGTAGTCAACACCACCAAAAAAGTTGGATTTCTTAGAAAAATTATGTCTTTTATTACCAACATTTCTTTCTTTTTAAATTTTATTGATTTATTAATTTTGTTTTGAATTCTTAATACATTTCATTTTGAAAATGACTGTTGCCTTTCATGCATTAGCTTAGCGAAAAATTGGTGGCCAAAAGTTTATGACTTTGTGGTTGTTGTGCAAGAAGTACTAAACATCTTTTGTAACTGTAAAGAGTTGTATTTTAAAGAATGAAACCTAGTTCTCTTTAACAAAGGGTTGTTTCATCTCATAATTCCTTAATATTGAGTATCTAAACACTTTTCACTGTTTCAACTGAAATATTTCAGATCAAATTATTTTAAAATTAGGCTTTGTATTGTAAATATGAGAAGTTAAAAGGGGATTTGGGGGATTTTTTTCTTTCCTTCAAATTGTGATTCTAGTAAGGGAGGAAAAAATTAGTTATATTTTTATATCAACATTGAATGCATTATCTTATTATATAGAGATTTTTTCTCTGTTAGGTACCCAAAGAATTAAATTGCTTATGAAAAGTAATCATTAATAGAGTTTACTTTTAATAAAAGGCAAAATGCAGGATTAAGGACCTCTTTAAACACTGCTTTTGTTCCTAAGGATAAATTTTTAAGTTGAATGTAAAATAGGAAGAGAAAGATAATTTGCACATAAAATTTAAATAAATTGGAAGTGCCATCAATTATATAATTTAACCTTTTAACAGATTTGCCCATACTGTGTGTGGGCTACTCAAAGTTGCCCCTAACTGGTTTGCTCATAAAGCATATGTGAATGGATGTTTTCTGAGTTTTCCTTTTTGATTTATCCATATTTTTAATAATTTCATGACTAAACTGTTTAGTTTAAATCTTTTTCAATAGACAGCATAACTTGTCCGTGTTATTGCAAAAGTTTTGTTCACTTTTTTTCTTTGTGGGACTGGTATTTTTCCCACCTTGTGAAACTTTTGCTCTGTTGTATGTAAGACTTTTGAATCGAAACCGTCATACTTGAGCATTTTTCTTTAGTGAAGTATGGAAGAACGTGATGAAAATAATTTATTGCTAGAGGGTGAACTGAATTCTGATATAGATTCAGATATGTCTTTCGGTTGCCTGGATTCTTCTTCAAGTAACTCGTGTTGTGAGCTCAGCTCTGATGAAGATTTGAGTTTTATTAGAAATTTTGCTGATATTGATGTCAAAAAATCCTCCAGTTCCATGCCCTTGGTTTAATTTTACAGGTTTTTCATTTATACATAATGCAAGCTTAAGGTGTTTCAGACATTTTACAATTTTATGAAACATTGATGCGTTTCTTATGGATAAAATTGTTGAAGAGACAAATAAGTGTGCTAAATGGTATATTGAATTGACTGTTACAACATATTTTTTAAAAAATAAATTTTGGGAAGAAACAAATTTGGAAGAGATGCTTATATTTTTCGTTCTAAGTATATTTTCAAGGAATTGTAAAGAAACCTGGAATTGATCAATACTGGAGCAAGAGATTTCTCATATACACCTTTTTTTCCTAAAATAATGTCTCATTGTCAATTCCTTCTTTTGCACTGCTACTTATACTATTTACATTTCTCTGATAATTTAGCATTTGATCTGCAAAATCACGGATACCTCAAATTCATAAAAGTATAGCCAGTTATCAGACATGTAAATGAGAAATCTAGAGAGATGGTGATGTCAGTGAGAGATGTTACAATAGATGAGAACCTTATGCTATTCAAGGGACAACTAGGATGGAAGCAATTTATTCCCATAAAAAGAGCTAGAATGTTTTATACCGCGTGAATTGATATCCGGTTATCTGTGGTCGATTACAATTTATACATGAAAAAATACAGTTCTGGAACCTGAGTATTCCAATCTTTGCATTTTGTCACAAGTTGCCCTGACTATCATGGATCCATTGCTTCATAAAGGTTACTGTTTTATTACAGAAAATATCCGGTACTTACGTACTATGACGACTACCTTGGCGACATTTGGAGATAAAAAATCTTCATTGGCATTTTTTATTTTATGTTTATAAATTAAATAAAAGAACTTCATTAAAGCAAATTAATTTAAATTCTTTTAAAAATGCAAGCTCCAATTATAAAAGAACAAAAACTTAAAATACTAAAAT
>KK120694.1:1209561-1223517 GCA_000611955.2 Stegodyphus mimosarum | reverse complement strand
GGTACTTACGTACTATGACGACTACCTTGGCGACATTTGGAGATAAAAATCTTCATTGGCATTTTTTAGTTTATGTTTATAAATTAAATAAAAGAACTTCATCAAAGCAAATTAATTTAAATTCTTTTAAAAATGCAAGCCCCAATTATAAAAGAACAAAAACTTAAAATACTAAAATCCCGAATATATATATATATATGTATACATATAAAAAAATGATATACCAAATACGAATAGAAAAAATTAATCTTTTTTATTTTTACTACTGTAAATGATAATTAACAATTATTAAACTTACTTCTGAATAAGCTTCAGTGAAAGTTACATAAATAAATTATATTTTTGATACATAATATGCGTACAAATTTTTAAAAAATTGAGAGGCATTTAGTGTTAACTTTAAATAACAGATGGCAGCACAATATAGTTAACTTACTTAAAACTGGTTAAAAGAAAAAATAATCCCAAGAAGTTTCACGTGTTTCACCTAAACGTAATAATCGGCGTAAATGTAGCAAAAGAAGCTGTGGTAATAGCAAATGCGGGACTAGTGCGAGATAATACTCTTTATTTCAGCGCCCTCTATAACCTATATTAGGGTTAACCTTTTTTTATAGCCGCCCAACAGGTATAGTGGTTAGCGTCGCCGACTGCCGTGCCAAAGGGCTCAGGTTCAAATCCCGCTTATAACCAATGTTAGGCTTAACTTGTATAACATACAAAGGTCGCCGGATTTGGCGAGATATCTAGGTAGTCGTCATAATATGTAAGTACCAAATATCCTTACCAGAATTAGAAGACAAATTTATTTCATTTCGAATGAGCACATATGGCACATTAAACCTGAAGAGAAAATGAGTAAAGGAAATGCAGCAAAGAAAACTGAAAAAAAGGGGAAATCATAGCTTTTGAGAGAGGAAAAGTTATGGTGATGAAATGGATGGATAAAAAAAAGTTTTAATACAGTCCACAATTCATAATACCCAGATAGAACAAATTCAAGTCCATTCAGAGACAAAACAAAAACCCCAATTCATAATGGATTGTAATCGTACTATGAATGGAATAGACCATATGGATAAAAATTTTTCAAAAGTTTAAATTATATATATATATATATATGAAATAATAAAAACAAATTTAGTAATAATGATCAGCAGTAATTTTGATGTTGTAGAATGCTGAGATGCTGATCTACACTGAATAAGAAATCTGGCAGTCGAGGCAGATTAAACCTTCATTTTATTTTCAGTAACCATATTGTGGTTTCAAACAACTTAACACATTATTTGTGTTAAGTTGAGTTTCAAGAGGTTTACATTTTTGATAACTTTGCAGCAAAAAGAAAGCAGCAGACAACTAGACCCAAGAGTAGCAAACAAGTGCATTATGTTCATGATGGAATCTTAATTTAGACTGAGTTAGTTTTGGTTCACAATGCATTTTGATTGGATAGTTAATACTTCTGTAAAATTACTATTTGTTGCTTAAGATTTAGTTCCATTTACGTCATCAGAATTATGCAAGTCATATGACATGGATTAATCTAGAAATGACATAGTGCATAGAAAGATTACTATTTTTAGAATTCAGAAGGAAAATTTACATTGCTAATTTAATCTTTTACTTCTTTATTTTTATATATATATATAAAGGTAGGAAAAATATCATGAAAATATTTTGTTTCATATTTTGGAAATTGCTATATGGAAATCGTATGTCATCTTCCATAAAAAGGGAGGAAATAGCACACAATTAGAGTTCAGACTTGATCTTGTTGACAGCATTGTTGGAAATACTATTCTGGGATAAATTTCAAACGGTGACGGCCAAGTTCTGAGCTTATGCGCTAAGACTGACAGAAAGATGCTTTATACAAATTTGTGCCGCCACAGATTAACCACTTAGACTTGCAAGGCAATGTGCAATTTGCTGTTCAAAAGAAATGAGAATAAAAAGAGAATACAAAAGGAAACTTGCTATTTCTGTCCTGAATGCAACATAGGACTTTGAATTACACCATGCTTTAAGTTGTAGTACACATAAAACACTTCCGGAAAAAAAAATGTCAGCGCTGAAAAGAGTGGACTTTTTATAATGAGTAAGTTTATTTTTGAGAAATATTGTAAATTTATGTCCCTTCCTATTACTTGTTTTTCCCTGCATTATTTGCTTTTGTCACATGTAATGCGTGACTTCAAAAAGCAAACATTTAGAGGTAAATATGTTTTACTGTTGTAAAATAAAAAATGATTTAAAAGCACTAATTATGGAAGTTATACAAAATGAATTATTGAATTTTTATATTCTGTGAAGTATAGTGGCTAAGTATGTGGGGAGGAAAAAAAAACTTTTTTTTAGAATCATTTCAGGTAATAAAATTGACCAGTTAAGGGGTGAAACAATCAAAAATCAACAGTGTTCCAACTTTCAGACACCCTATAAAAGAAGGTTACAAAACCAAAATTGACAGTTATTTTGAAGCAGAGAAAAAATGTATATTAGTAAATAGAATAGATACTTTCTGATTTCCTCCAGAAAAATTGCCAACTTTCTGGCAACATTGTAAGTTAGAGAAAATTATTTGTTTGGCTGGTTCTATTACTCACAGATATTCTGATGCTCATAAATAATAAAGCAAAAGAAAAATTTCACAAGAAACAAGAAATTTTATGAGGTAAAAGAAAACTATATGGTTGATAAAAAGAAAATGCTAATCAGCAAAATGATGATATCAAGTATAAAGTTGTGTGGTATGCTCATGCATGGGTTGGCTGTTTTGACATGTAATACTCGAAAATGTTCATACACACAGAAAAGAGGGGAGAGAAACAGCCATTCTACTGAAAATTCATTGAAATTTGATGTACATTTAATTAGAAAATACCATAAAATGTTTCTTTCGTTAGAGTGAATTTGGAATTTAATGAATGTAAAAAAAAAATCATAAATATCAATTAAAATATTTTAGTCTTTCTTTAGATGTCACTTTTATTGATGATAGCTTAATATTTCACTCTCTAATGGCACAAGAATGAGGCTGTGGTAAGGTTTCACGGTAAACATATTAACTTTTTATATTTCATGATATCATTTTTAAGTTTTCTTGGTTTATTAATTTATTGTGGTGGTATAGTACAGGAAATTTAAAAATGTAGACAAGCCATTTTCATTCAGTGTTTCAAAATGTCTTAAATTTGGTTTTGTAATAATCTATCTAATCTGCATTTTTATCAACATTTATAAGAACTTGCGAGCGTAAACAATTAATGGAAAATAAAAATGCCAAGAGTTGCATCCCTAACTTTTGGAAGGAGCTTTTGTTTAGAGCTTGTTAGTACAGTATAAGGAAATAAAAAGGAATTGGCTATATTTTGTAAGGCATTATAGAGAACTGAAATAATTTATATTCCTTATAATATGTATTTCATACATAATAGATTTATTCAGCTTTCGATTGGTTAAAAGAAGGGTTTTATCCAAGCATTTTTTTTTTTTTTTATGTAAACTTTCAGTGCTTAACTTCATATTAAAATGATTTTGAAAAGTAGGGGAAAATTCCAAGGCATAAAAAATGCATTGTCATATTAAAATGTATGTCAAAAAAGGGGGGGAATCTAAAAGAATTCAAATTTTTACATTACATAAAACTATGATATAAAAATACAGTTGGAAAATCACAAAACTTTTAAAAACAGCATATCTTTAGAATTCCCAACACAGTGTTGCCTTAAGCCCAAGTAGGCTATTATTCTCGAACCTCACTTTCATGTTGAATTATTTTTGTTGTCCATTTTACTTTTCAAAGAACTAGCCACTGGTGCACCAGCAGCCTAAGATGGTTATTTAGAAAAAAAAGGGGTGGGAAAGGAAAAAAAAAGTATAATGCTAATTTACTAAATCCAGCTAATGTCATTTCATGGCTCTAGCCTGTAATGAATAAAAGAGGTAAGAACTTTGTTTACTGCTTTTAAATTGCTTAGTTTGTTAATCAACAACAGGCAGGTTAAAGAAAAATATTTTATGCTTTAATATAAAATATTGTAAGCACATATTTTATGCTTTACCAAATGGCAATAAACTGGCATGTGAAAATTTAAAAAAAAAATTATATTGGATGTCTTTAGAATTCCCGATAAAGTACTAAATGTTGCTATACATTTTTTTGTGGCAACATTTTTATTTATGTTGCCATACTTTTTTTAAGGCTGATTATGTTATTTCTTAAAAAATAATATGTCCTGATAACATTTGGTGGTAACATCCTTTTATATGTGTTGCCATACATTTTTTTTAGGTTTATTATTTTATTTCTTTAAAAGTAATGCATTAAGATTACATTTTGAGGCAACATCTTTTTTTTTTTAACTGCTATATTATTTCTTTAAAAATAATACATGGTGATTTGAAGAATGATGTTGACAGAAAAGTGCTGTTGGATATTAAAAGCACCTTTGATATTAGAAATCTCTTGAAAGATGAGAAATCGCATATTTTCTGTTTGAAATTATGGCTATTGTATTCAAATGTCCAAAAGGTTGGGTTCCTGTATGAAGGCCGAAGTAATGGACTTCTGAATGAAAAGAAAATGTCCTCCTTTTATGTCTATTTCTGAAAACATTACTTAATAAACCAAATATCAACCTATATAGCAATTATTTGACTTTTTAAAGTTTAAGAATAAGCTGGTTGCTCTCTATTTTCCCTTTGAGTTTGTGTGTGTGTGGGGGGGGGTTGATTGTTTATGAACTAGTATTATGTATGAATGCTAGCAATAGTCATAACATTATGAATGAAACATATAGATTGTCTTCATTCAGTCAGTCGATACTAACTGTGCATTAAAGAGAATTAATAATTACAGCAGGCTAA
Organism: Stegodyphus mimosarum; assembly: GCA_000611955.2. Classification (NCBI taxonomy): domain Eukaryota; kingdom Metazoa; phylum Arthropoda; class Arachnida; order Araneae; family Eresidae; genus Stegodyphus; species Stegodyphus mimosarum. The sequence goes on along the minus strand of KK120694.1, from coordinate 1,218,645 downwards.
TCCACTATTATGAGATTAAATGCACTCCTCTGTAATTGCCTGTGCAATTTTATTTTTAAATCATTAAATTTAACTGGTATCAATTTACCAATAAATTAAAAATATATGGTATTTTTTTCAATATTTCTTTTTTGTAAATATATTGATTTTTTTTTCCTCTCAGCTATAGGGTAAAATCAATAGCTGCTGAAATATTTTTCCTTGTGCTGTTCCTGCTTGCAAACATTTTTATAGTGGCCTGCGATAATATGCTTAGGCATACAGAAATGCTATCACGAGTTAAATCAATTGTGAAATTACTTGAAGGTATACAAGATTTACTGTTTTATTAATTCTTTAATCTTAAAAAATTCCTGTATTTTTTTTTTCCTTCTATGTAAAAGTTTTTAGGGAAGTATAAAACTTGGATTATTTATTAACCATGGAGGTATTGTAGTTGTTAAATGCACTATTTGTACCATTGTGTAATAAAATGAATTTGTATGTTTTAACGATTATATATATATAAGGACATTATTATTGTAAGAATTATAATTTTCATTATTGCTTCAGTTTGAAGGTTTCCCCCCCCCCAAGGTTAAGAGGGAAGTCTTTTGAATTCTTTAAGAATAAAATAGTCACAAATTAACAAATTTTTTCTTTAAATTTCAAATTACTGTATAATTTTAACATTTGTCTGAAATATTTTTTAAAGTAACTATCTACATTCGAGTTAATTTAAAATGCAGTTTTCTTTAGTTTTGAATTTTTCCTGCTTTAAGCTATTTAAATTTTTCATTCTCAGTTTAGATTATTGAGTTCTGTTTATTTTATTACTTCTTTATTTTTTCTTCTTATTTTTTTAATATAATTTTTTCCAATTTGCAGTGTTATTGTATATTTGTTTATTTATTTTGCTAATGTTATAACTTGTTTAAGCCTGGTGGTATATTTGTGGAACATGAGGAGTTAAAATTAGAGTTAAAAAAAAACATACAAGGGAATTAATTAATTTAACATGTTTTGAGTTGAAGCCAATACTGTACATTAAAAACAATTATGTTTTTTTATTAAACTATTAGAGCTCTATAACTAATTAAAATCTTTAATTGTCATTAAATATAAAAAGTAGTATTAAATAAAAACTACAAATCATATTCAAATTCAAATTAGTAACTTTAATTAAAATCGTAATTTAATAAGCTATTAAGCAACATTACATGAGATATGTTTATGTTCAAAAGATATTATAAAATAACATTTAATATTAGATTTTGAGTAAAAGTTGCTGTAAAACTTTTAATTTGACAATTTCAAATTTATCTTTTTAAATTTTAGTGTTAAAATTAACATTTTAAAAAATTGAATTTTAATTATCATTTCTTGTCCTTAAGTTGATGAGAAAAAACTTACAATTGTTGAGGAAAAAATCTGTAATATGGTCCTTCCAAAAAAAGGGGGAAGGAAGGTTAACTTTCACCTGTTATTCATATTAAAGTTATCATTATCTGATGTTTTTAATAGCTGTTATTTGATTGAAATTATTGCAATCTTTTTCCTTGATTAACGGTTCTCTTTTATTGCTGAGATTTCTCTGCATCTTTAAATTAGAAACTATATAACTCGCATTTAACTTCATAAATATGTATTTAAAATTATTAATTACAGTTTTTTTTTAATACAGAAAAACAGAACCATTTAAGAGATAAAAATCAGTATTTGAATCTCCATACCCCTCAGTCACCCTGTATTTCAGTACAGTGGACATACCGTGATGGCCATCTTCTAAACCTCCCTTGTTCTTTATTAGTTGAAGGAGATGTTATCCTAATGAGGCCTGGACATGCAGCTCCAGGACAGTGCATTTCTCTCAACAAGGTTGGTTAATAGGTTTGCCAGATGGGGTTATTTTTGTTCTTTACTATTGAGAAAAACAATAGTAAAAAATAAATTGAGATTTAGAGGTAAAAAATGAATTTAGTTTTAGCATATGATACTTTTATGCTTAAATTAAAAATCAAAACTTTAGATTTTAAATATGTTTGTTTTGCATTTATCGAATATGTGTTTTAAAATATGGTACAAAGTCCGAGATCCGGATGTCCAATATCCGGAATGATCTAAAATCTGAACCTCAAAGGCACAAACTTTTTTTTCTTGTATGCATTATTATGCATGCGCGTTTGATTTTTCCTTCCATAATAAAACATGTGAAAAGTCCTCATTCTTAATTTCACTTAGCACTAAAAAAAATACCTCGTTATTGAATAAATAAATCATTTAAGCATAAATTTGTCAGATTGATAATTTTGTTCTGTAGCTGCGTATCTGCTTGGCATACATCTCAAACCCAAACCTTCTACATGAGAACATCATTACACCTACTAATATTTTATATTACTGATCCTGATCTTGTGAATCATTGTTTATTATAGTTTGCTTTCATTACCACATGTTTATCAATACATGACAACTTGAGTAATGACTCGGGCAGTGACGTCTAAAAAAAAAATTTTTTTTTATATTAGTAATTGAATAACAAAAGTATGGCAACCTTTTATGCTGACATTATGCTTGGCGATGATTACAGATTTAATTTAAATGTGCTAAAAAATGTTGGCAAGGAAAAATTTAACAAAAATTTCTTTTGATATGATAAAAATAGATTTTGTTAATGAAACACATACACCAAAGGATTACATATAGTACTGTTTGAGCGAAGAATAACTGATATGCTATTCACATAAACCCAGAACTGCCGTCAGAGCTCGTATGGCTGCACCGGGCGGCAGAATTTAGGGAAGACAAAATTTTTGGAATTTGGGGAAGCACCGAGAGGCAAAATTAAGGGATGACAGAATTTTTATAATTTACGGAAAGCACTGAGATCCAAAGTTTAGGGGCAGTAAAAATTTAGAACTTGGAAGCGCTTTGTAGCAGAACCTAGGACCCACAGAGAACTGCATCAGGCGGTATCTAGCACCGGCCGTAGATAAGACTTAAGTATATGGGAGAGTTTATTTATTTAGGACTCAGATTAGCGTTAAGCATGTGCAAGAAATAGGCATAGGTATAATAAGTAACTAAACTAATAGAGTTCAGGCTTAATTCAGTATGTGATAGAAGCAAGATAAAATTTAGCAGAACAACTTGTCTTTCTTCGCCAAACTTATGATACATACCCAATAGTGTGTAGCCGATGCTATTAAGCTAGGCTAAAATTAACATCATTGATTCTAAGGAATTTTAGTTAATGTAGTAGACTGCGCTGTTCCTTAATCTTCTAATTTGATACAGCTTATTATTTTTTGCAGATTATAGTTATTACAACAATTTTATAAAAATTAAAGTTTGAACTTTCGATTATGTCAAAAAGACTTTCAAATTCTGGAGCTGCAAAAGGATCTACAAAGTGAAATCATGTTTCGATGTCCATTAAACAGAAAGTGAAATTGCTGCAAAAAATGGATATCCATCTCAAAATTATCCGACAAGTATGGCATTGGAAAGTCAACTGTGTGTGACAAAGAAAAAGGAACTTTTTTTTTTTTTGAATTTCTTGTGGATTTTGACATCCCACTCACAATGAATAACAGAAAAATTTTTCGTTATGCTAAAAGTGACGATCATGACAGTGATGATTGAATATGTCAGACAGTGTCACAGCAAGGGCGTGCCATTGACGTGTCCAATGCTAATGGCTCAAACCAAAATATTTCATGGTGAAATGAACTTAAAAATTGAGTGCACATGTTCGACAGGTTGGTTAACCAAGTTTAAAAATTGCCATGGTATAAAGCAATTCAAAATTTCAGGAGAAAACGCTTCAGCTGATACTGAAGCTGTTGAACTATTTGCAGATGAATTCATTTAACTCATTAATAGTGAAAAATTATCTCCAAAACAAATTTATAATGCTGGTGAAACTGGTCTTTTCTGACAATATGTACCGCGAAACACCTTGGCAATCTTTACAGAAAAGGCTCCAACTGGTGTCATAGATTTCAAAGCAAGACTAACAATTTGAGCATGTGCTAATCTAAATTGTACGGCTGTTATTCAGCCTATTGGATATCGAAATAGTGCGCGCTGAAATGCAAATATATGTAGCATTTTTAAAATCTATGTTAAATTTCTTGAACAATGGCAAGACTATTCAAGAATTTAAAAAGTATTTTAGCATAAAATCTGCTGTGTGGAGCATTGCAAGATCGTGGGAGGATGTGTCTCCAGATACTTTAAAAAATGCTTAGCATAATTTATAACCAGCTACCATATTTCATGGTGAGGATGATGAAGGTGATAGCCGCAAATTTGAAGGTTTTCTGATATCGCAAACCAAAGATGAAATTTTCCAGTTAATGGATTTTGTAAAGAAATGTGAAGAAGTGGTAACAAATGAAGATGATATAACAGAACTTTTTCATTACGATGCCTCAATCATCAATCAATTAACGGATGGCGAAATCTGTAGTTTTATGGTTCTAGATCCAGAAAATGATTTTACCGATACTGAAGAAAGTGACAGAGAGGCTATTGAAAACGAAAAAATTTTGATTGAGTCAAATTCTCGACGTAGCAATTACAGAACTTGAACAGTGGAACTTTGTAACTGAACAAAAAATTATATCTGTTTATAGAATTAAAGAGAACGTATTAGCACAAAAAATTGAAGCAACTTAAACAATTTACATTGAAAGAAATGTTTAGTAAAGTAATCAAATAAATATGAAGTTTTTTTTTGTAAATTTTTATACCCTTTAGATTATAAATGCTCTTTATTTCATAAATCATGATTTTATATTTTTAATTGTACAATTTTTGCATGTCATTTTACTAGATTTAAATTGATGATCTAATATCGGGAAAAAATCCCAAATTCGGAATCACCAAAGTCCCGACGAGTCTGGATCTCGGACTTTGTACTATACATTTAAAATTTTAGATGCTTTTATATTTATTTCCCATAGTTATTTTTTTAATTGTTCCCCCTTTGTTTAAATTGTGTATGTAATTCCTCCTTTTTTCTTGCATGTCTAGTTATTACCAAATAGTTAAATGAAAATGTATGTATTGTGGAAGAAAGATATAAGTTTTTTTTTATATGTTCCCTATCTGAGAATATATATGTCTGACTTATTCTTTCACTAATGAATCTATTTATATTGCACATGCATAAATTTAACAGTGTTATTAAATAATTATAAATTAATTTAGAATTATTATTTTTTTTATTTTTTATTTATTTATTTATTTATTTTTTTTTGTATACTTTATAAATAATACCATATATATATTTTTTAAAACAATTATTCTAAAAATTCATCCCACCAAATGAAATTGAGTTGCTGCAAAAAATTGAAAGCTATGTAATTCACATTTGTATCCTTAATTGGGAAAATTGCTAGGTGAACAGTTACTATTTTTATGAATATTTAATAAAATATTATTTTTATTAATCAGTATTTATTTTAGATAACAGTTCAATCTCCAGTTATTATTCATAATAATTCCATAGTAAATCATGTTTTGAATTATGACTGTTACTGTGAATTATGCAGTGCGATTCAACAAGTTCCGTTTTTGGTCTGAAAAGATTTCACTTTTATATTACTGCTGATATATTTTGATTTACAGTATTAAGCTGTAGGATTACTTAAAGTAATAGTAAACAAAAACTATAATTTTACATGGGATGCTACAAACTACCTTTGTTTTTCATATCATAAATCTACATGGTGACATGTGTTATTTGCCACTTTTAAAAAGCTGATTAGGATATCACACAGGACTCTTAATGATGTTCTGCAGATTTTTCATCTTTGTTGATTTGACCTTGGTTCATGCATGAATTCATGACACTCTGACCGTTCTTTCCTCCCATCTCACTTTCTCTGCATTTGATATTCCGTTTTGTAGTGCGTAAATAATTATTAAAAAAATTACATAAACAATTACAAATGTCAAATATATTTAATAGTGCTTGCAAATGTTTTTCATTATTATAGTGAGTAATATATATAATGAAAATTTCGGACTTCTAAATGGCATTTTGTAAATGATGGATATACTAGATATGGTGGTCTCAAGTTCTGCTTCCAAAGCAATTTTATGTGGTCCGCAAATACATTTCAATTATATATTTGTTAGTGCAGTGTTGAAAGGTTTAAAGGTTCAAAGGTTTAAGGGTTCTACTCGAGAAGAACATCGACAGTGAGCTAAAATGCCCATATACTCAACATGATTTCAATATTATCAGATCCAGTAATTACCACCCACGGTAAAATAATTAGGAAAGAAAATCTTTTTCAAAAGAGATAATTACTATACTGACATTCCGTACTCTTTGGTAGAGTGCCCATGATTTATGGTGCCCTTATATATTAATAAATACTTATTATTATGCATCTGAAGTTAATAATATATATTCAGTGTTTAGTTTTTTTCATATAGAATATATGAGAGAGGTATATCAAGAATTTAATTATTTAAAGTCTGAGTTTATGTTGTTTTCACTGCCATTAAAACTCATGTGAATAATGCATCAAAAAATTATAAATTGAGTTAATTAATTTACAGTGTGGTATGAATTTTATTCAAAAATTAAAAGATTTAGTTAGCTTTTATTTGTGCTTTTCAAATAGTATGCTTAGTATGCTCAGTTACAATTTTTTTTTTTTTGCTTTAATACATAAATGAACAGCTTTTTTTTTTTTTTTCACAATTGAAAATTAGTATGAAAATAACCAGTTGACTGATGAGCATCTGTAACCCACGATGAAGATGTTTTCTAGTAATTTTTCTCCAGCGCATGAACGTTATACAAACAAATTTTATATTTACATGCAAAATTTATAATCATGTATGTATTAACATATGTATTTTAATCATTGCATCAAAGAAAAATTTAATACATAGAAGAGAAGATCTAGTTTGTCATTATTTATTCTCATGTTTTGTTCCGCTTGGAAAGATTCACTTGGAAATATATATAATGACAAACCAGACTTCAAAAGAGTCTAGCTTGTCATTATATATTCTTAAGTTTTGTCCCACTTGGAAAGAAAACGTAGAACATTTTTTTAATTTGTGTATTTTTAATTTAAATTATTCTGCTATCAGGCTCAGGTTGAGAAATGTATGTATGTGTTCATGTATGCATGCATATATTGTAAGTATGAATGTATTTGTATGTATATACGTATACACATATAAATATACATACATACACATATATGCACATACATACATACATACATACACACATTCATACATTCATATATTTCTGAATCCGGTCCTGATAACAGAGCAGTACATAAATTAAAGTGAGCTATCTGATGATGACTTAAACATAGTAAAATTATTTGAAATAAATGTCTGTATGAAATATTAATATTTAACTGTAAGTATGTTTGTTTGAATTACAAAGTATGACTAATAAAACTGTCTTTCAGGTACCAAACTTTAGTTTCTGATTGAAAAAAAAATATAATTTTAAATTTTTTTGGCATTATTATTGTTTATGTAGGTTTTAATAAATATTTAGTAAATATTAGCTAAAATAATTGATTTCATCGATTAAAAATTTGCATTTTGTTAAAAAAAAAGTCTGGCCTCCCAGCTGTCTTCAGATTGTGCATTTGGCCAGCATGCAGTTTCAGTTTGAGACCACTATGCTACATCATATTTTTGGTAGTATGTGTTATGAAATACAAATGTAAAATTAATTTTAGGAATCCTCGTGTTGTAATATTTATTTTGATTTCAGTGAGTTGATTTTTATTCTATAATGATTAAATCATGAGAGATGATAATTGTTGGTCAAAAATAGACAATATCAAAGGTTTATATATTTTTTGTAACATATATCAAATAATTTTTTATTCTAATTTCTCCCAAATCCTGGAAAAAATCCTTGAAGTTTTTCATATCGTAAAGTTTCTTGTTTATTTTTACGATAATTATTCTTAATCAGGAAAGATTTTTTATGAGGTTATTGACTAATATAGACAATAAGAATGCATGTAAATCTATACCAAGTGTAACATTTCACTTCACTATAGCTGCTATCTTTTGTAAAGATGCTTATCTTTATTAGTTGTGTATCTTTCATATAGTTAATGATGCAGTGATATTATGAAAAAATTACTTAATCTGTAATTTAATATTAACTCATGAAACTGAATGAATTTAATTGTATGAGTATGTAATCTGTATTGTTTTATTGTAAAAGCATGAAAAATAGTTATTTGTAATATTAAAACTTGTGCTGTCTTAATTTAAAGTGTAATAAAGCTTTAGAATTTTTCTATATTAAAGCAGTTGTGCAGTTCTTTATGCAAATAGCAAATGAATTTTATCTGAGCAGTTATCCAAATGGCACGAAATTTTAACTTGTTTCTATAGTATTTGTATTTACTGTTACAGGCATGTAATTTTGAGTGTCGCTTGAAACGTGGTCAGGTTTTTGCTCCAGTTAATGAACATTTGTCTGACAACTTTAGCAGTCCTCGTTTGAGAAAGCCTGCTCATACAGCAAAATTTGTTATGCTAGAAACACCTTTTATAAGTGGAATGAGGTATTTTCTTTTTTATTTTAAAATAGTTCTATTTGTAATCATTAATAGAAATATTTATTCAATTTAGGCACATCAAGCAGAAATTTAGAAACACAAATTCAGTGTGTTATTAGCTGTATGGTGTTAGCTCTTGAGCTGTATGTGTTTGAACAAAAAATTAAGTGATTCAACTATATTTTATAAAACATGTTTCATTTCCTGAAAACATTTTGTAAATATTTTTCATCATTCATTAAGTAAATAAAATTGAAAAATTTAAAGATTTAATTAAAATTTACTGTGAAGAATGAAGATATGAGTCCATATTTTTGTTTTTATGTATTAAGAATTATCGCAAAGGTTGTATATTTTGAAATTTCTGTTTCTAGAGATATTGATATAAAAATATTTCAAGATATGTATTTTAATAGAATTCAAAATTTTTTCATTAGTTTATATTAAAAACTTAATTTTTTTTTTAAAATGCAAATCTGTAACCCTATTTTTTGAATTTCTTTTTAGGTATGCCCTACAGAATGCTTTAAAA
>KK120694.1:1195168-1209472 GCA_000611955.2 Stegodyphus mimosarum | reverse complement strand
GCTGTAAGTATTTCACAAAAGTCACATTTAACTGATAAATATTTGTGAAAATTTTTATGTCAGAATTTTTGATTTTAAAGTGAAAAGTATTTTATCTGAATAATATCTTTTCTTTTGCGTAATAAAAATTAATGATCTATTCTGAATAATTCACTTTATTCTTTTTGAGATTAAATATGAGAACTGGAAATTTTATTGTAGTCATTAGTACAAGAAAGCCATAACACAACACATTTAACTTGTACTTTTTCATGACTTCATAATGCTGTCAATAGTTCTAGGAGACAGCAGTGGTCTATATGCATAATATTGGAAACTATATGATATTCATACGGTTAAGAGAATAAATAAAAGTCACAGTGGCAAGATTTAGTTGTATTGAGGGTGATATAATTCTCCACATCGTTATACTGCAAGCAGATAACACAGCCACTGTAGAGTCTAATGATTTTCTTTGGTAGCATATAACTCTGACTCTATGCCAAAGATGAAGTAGTGAATTCTCGCTATGTCTTTAAGAATAAATACTGCAGAAAAGAGGTTTAAATAACCTTTTTGTTTAAACTAAATTAAACAGATGCACGCACTTCGTGCTCACAAATCACCACCACTTGTGGCTATGTAAATTAACAGAAAAGAAGAATGTAACAAATCACTAGTAAATTAAGATATCTAATCATGGGTTTTTTTTACTTAACTAATGCTAAAAATCAGCTGCACACAGCAAAGCCAATCCTAGAAATATCAGTATAAATATAAAGGGTATCTATCATCGGCTAGAGAGCTAATTTCAAACGTGCATCATAGGCTCGGAACTAAGTCTGCTACTACTCTTTTCGAATTCTTGAAACACAACTTAAATACTGCTTCTGAAGCATGTTTAGAATTTGCATCTATATCATAACAAATTTACTTTCCAGGAGGAAACTGAAATCAGGAGGGAAAGGAAAGGAAAACTAAAAATAATCGGTTAGAATAAAATTTACCTTACACCACATGAACAAGAACATTATCATGAAGTTGATGGGCTGCATGATCAGAAGGGATGTAATTTCTTTGGCAGGTCTCATGCAGGCTGCGTTGTAAGAAATGTGGGTACTTTCTGATTACCTGCAGTCTCGAAAATTCACCAACTCATTGACGACTAAATTTTTGTCAAGCTAATATGTGAATGGCAACTACAGTTTTGAAAATGGCGCCTCACTAAGAATTCCATAAAAGAGCAATGAATCAATGAAATTAAAAAAGCAAGAAACATCTGTAATAAAACATTTAACTATTTCAAGAAATTCGTATGTAATATTTTTTCTGTGTTGTTCTGTCCATGTATGCAGTGATGTGTTTTTGCTTATGCTGAGTTTCTGAAATTCTCTGATGTTTTTTGAAGCTAAAACAGATTGTTTTGTCAGAGAACAGCACAAAGGTATTATAAAGTTCTTAACTGTTGTCAACTATGACCTAGATACACTGGCAACAAATTATCACTGAGTCTGAATAACAATGGAAACTTGGGAAGGGTGTAAAATACCCTTTATTTAAAACTAAGATGAATAGAAGGCACTCCTGACGATTACAACTCTGTCAGCATTTATGGCAAGAAACTCAAAGTAGTAAGTTCAAAATGTAAAATTTAAATTTAAATAAACTAGTAGTCAAAGGCTACACATTCAATTTAATGCAAAGCTGGCTCAAAACTTAACTAGCATGGCTTTCAGCTATCGTCAGTTACAATGCAAGGCTGAAGACAAGAACTCTTATCTAAAGTAGCAGCCTAGTAATGTGCCATGACGAGTAGAACATGTTTTATCTTAGAATCACAAATTCTCACTTTAAATACAAGCAGATTAAATTTGCATTTTGATGAAAAAATGGAAAGGGAGAAGTAATACTACATATCCGAAACATAAAAATACTGGTTAAAAATTTAAAGGAATCTCACATCTTTTTGCACCAGAATATAAGTAATCACAATGAGGGTCATTAGCACAATGAAGATCTTGGTAAGATCTTAAATTTTAAACAAATTAAGAGTCAACATTTTACAGGCAAGAAAACTTAAATCTAGACTTAAAACTAATTACATACAAAATCATCTCCACAAGATTATTCTTTGTACTACATTTTAATTTCTACAGCAGCTGCACTCCTTCCAGTCATCTTTAAGGAAAAACATCTTAGCAAATATCCAATATATTTTACGTAATTTTCTTTTTCAGTTCAACTTTATGAGAATCTTTCTTGTATTTTCAGTTATTGTATTAATTTTTTTCACTCCCTGTGCTCTCCACAAATCTATGCGTGTGTACTGCTTGTAAAAATATTTCATCACTACCATTTAACTGAAATCCCATGTTAATACTTAGATACACTATACCTCAAAAACACCTTAAATTCAAAGCTATTTCTAATGTAATAAGCAAAATAGATCATTAAACTTTTGTGTTGGTTGGAGAACCTCTTTTAATTACATATCACTGGCTTTTGCTTTAACTTATTTTATCTTACTTGCTAGCATACATTTAAACATTTCATTCATGCATTAAGAAATCACTTTTTTGATCATGCAAGCATTTATTTTTACATTAACACATAGTTTACCAGAAACTTCTACATTTGCAAAACTAATCCACCTAATATATTTCATGAAGCGTTTACAATACATATACATTGAGAAAAGTCTGTTCAGTTTACACTCTACATCACAGGCACAGGAGTTACTTAAAGTTGTTTTACAATTTCATCAAACTTTCTCAAAAAATCTGCCTGTTGGACTAAAATCAGAATTTCTGTTCTTAGATCATTCCTTGAAATCATTCCAGTAACGCATAATTAAATTAAGTTTCTTGCTACATAACAAAACTGAAATGACCTTGCTTGAAGCAAAACTTAAGATAAATAGCAACTGTTGCACTTTTAGATATGAACCCAAAATTGAATACTTAAAGATATTTAAATTTCACTTATTTTTTGCTTCACAGTAATCACTCATCCATTTGACGAGAAAGTTGAGTTGGACCCATACTCTGGTTTTTGTACAATTTTTTCCATTGTGATGAATCCTCCTCTGTTCGGCGTTTTGGGTGTAGAGCTTGTCGTGAAGAACCATTGCTGGCATTTGTTCTTGGGACCTAGAATCCTTCTTGTGGACTTTTCACCTTGCACTGGTTCTGTATTTGTGGCTCGCTGGATCTAATGAAATGTCATACTCTACGTTTCATGTTTGGAACTTTGCTATTCTTGAGAGTCTGGTACCATTTTTTGGTGCAGTTCATTTGCTCTTGATGCATGAAACCTTGGCTTTTTCTTTTCTGCTTCATTATTTGTTGTACCCCATCTTTATCTTTCTGGGATTTGCACTTTTAATGTAGATGGAACATCTACAAATTTTTCTGCTGGCACTTCATTTCTGTCAGGATGTGATTCACGCAAAATGTGTTTTAAAAGGAGCATATCAGCTTGCTCATAATACTTTTTTAATTGGTAATATTAGCAACCGCCTCTTCTCCATTTTGTTTCATTAAATAGAGTACTGCTTGCCTAATTCTTTTAATTATGAAAGGGCCTTCTAAATTAGGGCAAAATTGGTGCATGTGAAAGAGAATGTTTAATTTTTCAGAACTTTATCTCCCAGTTTAAAATTACACTTAGGGCTTTTCTTATCATAGTAAAATTTTTGTTTTTTCCCTGCAATGGCCAAAGTATGAATAGTTTCATTGACTAACCTTTGAATATCTGCCATTTTAAATTTTAGAGCCCTCTTTTGAATGAAAAATAGTTTATCCATAGGAGTAATTAACTTCCTGCGAGAAAATAATTCAGCTGGTGTCTTCCTGGTAGTATCATGTTTAGCCTTCTTCAAAGTAAATGTCAACACATTGCACAGCTATCTGGGCACTTATGATAATTCTTTACGTAACTATGAATAATCTTAACTATATTAATACTTACCCTCTGTTCTATATTTGATAAGGGACCATTTTTAAATAATGTATGGCAAGCCCTGTGCATAATTCCTTAGCTATTTAACTAACATACAGGGTGTTTCATATTGAACAGGACAAAAAGAAAAGCATAGTATAAATTCTGTAATTGATTTATTAAGCTGAAACAAGTTAATTTTGAAGCTACAGTTGCACAGATTTTAGCTGGCAACAGCGAAAAATCTTCTGGTTGCGAGATCACTGCTTGAGGTGCTATTAATCAAATGGCACCATCCATTCATGAGAAAGTGTACTGAGTTTTGGAATATGCCAAAACATCATCGTTTATCATCATTTAAAGACATAAAATTTGGTAAAAAATCACTACATCATCAGAACATCAAATGGTGAATGAAGCAGTTCAAGGACACAGGCTGCTTGTGTAAGAAAACCAGCCCAAGACAAACAGCAGCCCAAACTGAAGTAATTGAAAACAATTGTGAAATGGTTTTACAAAGTCCCACAAAATCAGTGCGCCGTGCAAGTTCTGAACTCAATGTACCTCATGTAATGGTGTGTTTTGGAGAAATGTCTACTATTCTACCCATATAGTTAAACATTCCGGCAAACTGTTGCTTGAAGCTTTTCGTGAGAATTTGCAAGATAAGCTGGAGGTAGATGGTAAAAGAACAGATGTGCTAGTGTTTCCCGTTCTGCAGCCGTATAATTCCTTTAAGTAGAATTAAGCATTTTACTGAAATAAGCTACCAACTGTCTTTCATTTGCAGTAGTTTCTAAATTTCTAACACCTTCAGAAAATTTAAGCACTCACTCTTGAATTGATGCTTAAGTTGTTGGAATGCTGTGTTTATTGCATTTGACCAAGTAAATCTGGTTATCTTTCTTTTTAATTTTAATAGTGATTTGGTTAACTTCTTAAAGGCTTTGATAAAAGTTCTGTGTTAAGAATACAATCCTAGAAGTAAAGACAACTTTTTTGCTGTATTTGGTAGTTGGTAATTTTTTATTGCACCTATTTTTGAATCTTCAATCTTTATCCCTTTCTGAGATATTTTATAGCCTGAATAATGAAGTTCCTTCGCTGCAAATTTACATTTTGATGCATTTACTTCTAATCTGGCTTCGTTTAGAAGTGGAAGCACTTCATGCAAATGCCTAATATAGTCTGTAGTCTCACTAGTTTTAATTATATCATGTTGATGAATAAAAGTACCTTTCCCGAGGACAGGTCTTAGTCTTTGTATCCATGGTTCTCTGAAATGTAGCAGGAGCTCCATATATGTGAAATGGTTATCTCAAAAAGGCTTAAAAAATGTCTGAATTTGCAATAAATGTGATTTTTGCACATGTTTTGGTTTTACACATATTTGAAAGTATCCAAGAGTAAGATCTTATTGTCGTTCATATAATTTGTTGATTTAATCTTCCTAATTTTTTCTTTGATTATAAGCAGTGTATAAACAGGGTATTTAGTAATACTATTTAATTTCAGTAATCCACTGCAAAAGGCAATGCCTTATGATGTGAGATTCTTCTTCTTTCGGTATAGTACTACTGGAATAGCATAATGGCTATTTATGGGAATTATTACCTTGTATTTTATCATTTGTTGTATATGTTTGTCAATAATTTCCAATTTGACTTTATTGTAATGTTAGAGTCTTTTTTTTTTGGGGGGAAAGAGGCATTTCTCGTGCCGAAGCCATGATTTATGACTTGCATGAGACTGCGGGAATCGTCAAACAAATTAGCAACACGGTTTACCAACTGCTCCAGCTTGTATTTCTGTTCAGATGTCTGGTATTCGTCTTAATTGCCGGAGGGTGGGTTTTTTTTATCCCTTCAATTGCCTTCATATGCTGTACATGTACATGTGGGGGTTGCTACTTGAATATATATTGGAAACATGTTGCCTATTTTCCCAATATAGTGCATTGCCTCATGAATACCTCCTCATTAAGTAGATTGGTGCATGACCGTAGTACATAGGTGCAATGACCTTACCTTCATCGAAAAATAAATAATTTTAAATATATCAACATAAATACAAAATTAAAAGTTCTAAGGTTTAAGCAGAAGTCCATAAAAGTAGAGAAAATTTCATAAAAGTCACAAGTCCATAACGTAATCATGTAAAGCAGCAGGTAAAAATAGAATTTACAGAAATAGAACATGAATACCTTTCGGGGAAGTACGAATCATCAGAAAGAAGCAAAATGTTAATAGTGCCCAGCATTTACAGTTTGTTCCTTTTATTTTCTAGAAGAATCATGTAAAGTTGTATGCAATAAAAAGCATGATTTTAATGTTTGAGGGACTTACATGTACAGTACAAAGTCCGAGATCCGAAATGATCTAAAATCCGGACCTCAAAGCCACAAACGTTTTTTTCTTGTATGCATTGTTGATGCGCACTTGATTTTTCCTTCCATAATAAAACTCCATTGTGAAGAGTCCCCATTGTTGTTAATTTCACTTCGGCACTAAATAAAATACCTCGTTATTGAAGAAACAATCACTTTAGCATAAATTTGTGAGATCAATAATTTGGCTCCATAGCTGCATATCTGTTTGGCATACATCTCAAACCAAAACATTTTACATAGAAGCATTATTGATTTTACACCTACTAGTATTTTATATCCCTGACGCCAACTTGATGAATCATTATTTATTATATTTTGCTTTCATCACCGCACATTTATCAGCACATGACTTATGCAGCAACGCCTAAACTTTTTTTTTATATTAATAATTGAATAATAAAGAGTATGGCAACCTTTTATGCTGACATTACGCTTAGCGATGATTAAAGATTTAAGTTGAATGGGCTAACTAAAAATAGGTTTTGTTAATGAAACTCATAGGCCAAAAGATTATATTTCATGCTATTTGAATTAAGAATAACTCATATGTTATTCACATAAACTCAGAACCGACATCAGAGGTGAAATGGCTGCACAGGGCGGCAAAATTTAGGGAAGATAAAATTTTTGGAATTTAGAGAAGCATCGAGCGGCAAAATTAAGGGATGACAAAATTTATATAATTTAGGGAAAGCTGGGGATCTGGCCCCAGCTGGGGAAAAGCACTGGGATCTAAAGTTTAGGGGCAGTAAAAATTTAGAACTTAGGGAGGCACTTTGTAGCAGAATTTAAGACCGGAAGAGACTGCATCAGGTGATAAGATATTTAGAGCCGACCCTCGATAAGCCTTAAGTATATGTGGAAGTTTATTTATTCAGAACTCGGATTAACCTTAAGAACGTGCAAGAAATAGACATAGGTTCAATAAATAACTAACTAAACTAATACAATTAAGGTGTCTCAGTACGTGATAGAAGCAAGACAAAATTTACCACAACAACTTGTCTTTCATCGCCAATCTCACGATACATAGCCAATAATGTATAGCAGATGCTATTAAGCTAGGCTAAAATTATACTTTACTGATTCTAAGGAATTTGAGTTAATATAGCTTGTGCTGTTCCTTTATCTCCTAATTTGATGCAGCTTCTCTTTTTTTTTTTGCAGACTGTTATTATTACAGCAATTTTGTGAAAATTAAAGCTTGAATTTTCGATTATGTCAAAGGAGTTTTTAATTCTCGAGCTGCAACAGAATATACAAAGTTAAAGCATGTTTTGATGTCCATTAAAAAAAAAGGTGGAATTGCTAGAAAAAATGGCTAAAGGCATATCCCTCTCAAAATTAGGCGAGGGTTATAGTATTGGAAAGTCAACTGTACATGACATAAGAAAACAGTAAAAAGATTTTTTTTTTTTTTTTTTTTTTTTTTGTGATTCCGACACCCCACTCACAATGAATAACATAAAAATTGTTTGTTATGCTAAAAGTGATGTTCATGACAAAGTGATGATTGGGTGGGTCAGATAGCATCGCAGAGATGGCGTGCCATTGACAGGTACAACGTTAATGGCTCAAGCCAAAATATTTCATAAAGAAATGAATTTAAAAACTGAATGTACATATTCAACAGGTTGGTTAACGAAATTTAAAAATTGCTATGCTTCGCAATTCAAAATTTTAGCTGATACCAAAGCTGTTGAACTATTTGGAGATGAATTCACACAACTCATTACTAGTGAAAAATTACCTCCAGAACAAATTTACAACGTGGGTGAAACTAGTCTTTTCTGACAATATGTACCACGAAATACCTTGCCAACCTCTACAGAAAAGGCTCCAACTGATGTTAAAGATATCAAAGCAAGACTAACAATTTTAGCGTGTGCTGGAACGCACAAGTGCGAACTTTTCATAATCGGAAAAAATATATGGCATCGAGCATTTAAAGGAGTAATGATTTTCCCCATTATGTATTGTGTAAATAGTAACAGAGCATGGAATGACACAAGTATTAATGACTCATTTTATACCCAAGGCTCGGCAATGTTTGAATTCGGTTGGTTTACCTGATGACACAAAAAATGTCCTGATTGTAGACAACTGTTCTGTTCATACTTCACTTTAAAGTTTAGTGAAAGATAATGTATCCGTATTATTCTTTTCTCCAAATTGTACATTCATCATTCAGCCTATGGATATTGGAATTATGCGCACGTGGAAATGCAAATATAAAGTAGCATTTTTAAAATCCATATGAAATTTCTTGAACAATGGCAAGACTATTCAAGAATTTTTGAAATATTTTAGCATAAAGTCTGCTGTGTGAAGCATTGCAAGATCGTAGGAGGATGTGTCTCCAGGTACTTTAAAAAATGCTTGGCGTAATATAGCTGGCTACCATATCTCATGGTGAGGATGATGATGATGATAGCCACGAATTTGAAGGTTTTCGGATATTGCAAACCGAAAATGAAATTTTCCAGTTAATGGATTTTGTAAAGAAATGTGGAGAAGTGGTAATAAATGAAGATGATATAACATTTCTTTTTCATTGCGATGACAATGCCCCAATCATCAGTCAATTAATGGACGGCGAAATCTGTAGTTTTATAGTTCTAGATCCATAAAATACCTCTACCGATAGTAAAGAAAGTGACATAGGAGAGGTCATTGAAAATGAAAAAATTTCGATGGACAAGTTAGTCAGAATTCTCGACACAGCAATTACATAACACGAACAGTGGAACTTTGTAACTGAACAAGAAATTATCTATGTTTATAGAATTCAAGAGAAAGTATTAGCACAACAAACAAAGCAATTTAAACAACTTACATTGAAAGAAATGTTTAATAAAGTAAACAAATAAATATGAAGCTTTTTTTTGTAAATTTTGATACCCTTTAGGTCACAAATTCTCATTATTTCATAAATCACAATTTCATGCTTTTAATTTTATAATTTCTGCATGCCATCTTACTAGATTTAAATTGATGACCTAATATCCGAAAAAATTCCAAATCTGGAATCATCGAAGTCCCGACGAGTCTGGATCTTTGACTTTGTAGTGTAATTTTTAAAGTTTTTGTTAGAAAGATATAATATTGAACTGAATTCTGAAAATTTGATTGACTGGGAAGCTTGTTAATTGGACAAAATAAATTTTGTGAAACATCAGCTTAAAAAAATAGATAGCAATGACTACTATCTTAAATCATTGAAAATAAATAGAGCACATTATATTATCAGCAATGTGGTTGACATGAAAAGCAAATGTTCATTTTAATTTCATCACATTGTTTCCTCTCTTTGTCTTGTTTTTCATGGTTATTGATTTCAAGATTTTCTTATTATTCTATTAATCTTATGTGTTATATTTGAAAAGCTGAAATGTTTAACTAATCTGCTGTCCTAATTTTTGATTAAATTTAATGCCAGAAGAATATTTTGTTAAAAGAAAAGGAATTAGTCTCATTTTTAAAATAAAGTTTTTACAGTTCTTTAGAATTGTTGTTCTGATAATGATTTATTAACTCATATTAATTACTTAGTTATTTTGTGGAATATATTTTTTTGCAATTTAATACTAACATAGTATTCAGTTTATAGCTTTCTGCATTGGAGGTCTTCGAGCTTCTTATCTTGAAACTGAAAGCAATATGTGGACAGAGCATTTATTACTTCGCCCAGCATTAGTAGTTTTACCTCTTTTGCCCATAGCATTACCATTTTGTTGGATTTTGTTGAATGCATTTGGAAATTCTTATCTTCTTGAGTTTGTTCATTCTACCAAACAAAGCATGGTAGGTATTTTGTTTATCATCCATTCAGCTGTAGAAATTATTATATTTTGTAAGCTTAAACTAACAGTAATTTATTTGCATCATTTAGAGTTGTAAGGAAAGAGGAAGTAAGGAATGGGTTTGTATGAATGCTTCTGTTAACTTAACTGTGCCTTTCTTTATAAATAAAATCTATTTTATTTATTTTTATGCCTAAGATTCTATTTGTTTCCTAGAAATCAGTTGACCCATTTGAAGAAATTGAAGAAATATCTCCTCCATCATTTGAACAAACAGTCAAATGGAAAGAGTTAAAAAGTGTTTTCTGTTCTTTGCTTTTGGGCAAAGCTGGTCATCTTTGGCGTTCGGCAAATCTCCTTCAGGTTTTGGGAAGCATAACAGTACGTTGCTTTAATTTATATGTATATATATATATATATATATATATATTTTTACTTCCTCGTACAAAATAAAAAGGAAGTAATGCAATCACGAAAAATTTCATGTATCATATTTCAACAAAAATATGCATTTTGACCGCTATCAAATACAATTTAATGATGTTTTTGTGTGATATCTGTACTTAAGGACAGAATAAAGGATTCTTTTTTTCCCCCAAAAATTATAAAACTGATTTAAAATGGATTCTGAAGAGATTTTTTAATGACGCCTGTGCGTATGTATGTATTTTCCGTAACTTAAAGATGAGTAACCTCAGAATGTTGAAATCTTGCATATAGGACTTCTATAACATGTAGATGTGACCTCCTATTTTGCTTGCAATCGGCCGCACCAAAAGTATATAAATATTTGTATATATATATATCCACTCTGTTACTTGGCTCAATGAGCTCAGTTTTTTATTCTTATGTTCCGGTTAAGGTTTTTATGGATTTAGTTAACCTGCATATTATAGTTGTAGAATTATCAACAATTTAAAAGTTGTTTAAGTTCGGCTAAGCTTAATTTGTTTTATCATAGTGGCCATATTTGTTTACATTTGAAACTTAGCAGAACAGTGGATTTGTTGCCAATCTAGAGAAACTAAACTTTGCAACAAAGTAACATCTTCCTTTATTATTGTGAATTAAATTATGCTTAATCCTTTTTGGAATTACCATTTATTAAATTATCCCATATACTGACACAGCATAGTGTCCACAACAAATTAAGTCAGTTTCTACGCCTTCACTATCGTTTTTGCAAAGTGATACCAAAAGTAAACTTTGAGTTTTGTGCATCGAAAAATCTGCTGAATTGCTTGTTTTTGTGGCTGGCTGAATTGCTTCTTTTTGCATAAAAACTAATTTTAACTAAAATTTTTTAAAAAATTCTTTTAACTGTGTTTAGTTTTTATGTTTTTCTATATCTTTCAATTTTTAATATAGATATTGTGAGATTTTATGTATTTTTGCCTTGTCACGAAGTGTGAACTGAATTAATTGAATGAGAAATATATATGTAATGAAATTCGAGGAAATAAGTTTAAATGAAAGGCAGGAAAAAAAGCGTATAATTTAATATTCCATAGAAGTCATGTGGTGTACATATCAGATTTTTAAATTTTGTAACCTGTTCTTTAGTTAGTAATAAAAATTTTTAGCTGTCTTCTTTTTATATTTTACTGTACTATTATAACAATATAGTTATTTTTTATTGTATTATAATTAGTAGTATATTTTGTGTTATTATCATTATTTTTATTGTTACATTATGTTATTATCATTATTTTTATTGTTACATTTTATTGTGTCATCATTATTATTATTGCATTTAATTGTATTATTATTATGTATTATTATTAGTATTGTATTTTATTGTATCCCTTACTTAGCTAGGTAAACACTTACGTAAAATAGTTAGTTTCTTGTTAAATTAGCCATTGTGTAATTTTGAGGTATTTGGCAACATTAAGGATAAATTTGCCAAAAATTAGAAAACATATACTACCATCTAAAAAGGAAAAACCAAAATGTGTATAGGAAAATAACATTTATTTATTTACCTTTGTGGAGGCCATAATTCAGGAATTACTGTTATTGTAAAATTAGATCAAATATTTCCTCACATCCTACATATTACTGCCACATGAATTCTCCCAAATATGAACTTGAGTGTTCATTAAATCTGTAAAGTAGTTTTTATATTTCTCTATAAAATGCTGAAAATCGGCCTTTTCCTCACTCTTATAAGTATGCTTGCAATCCATATATATTGTGCTTCCTTCATATACACCATTTATGATCACCATTAGAGTTTTGGCACTTCTGTGTGGCATTTGAACAAGGTGTTCATTCATTTTCCATGCAGATTCCTTCCAAAATCATCATTTCAGCAAAATTCTGTCTATACTGTCCTTTTGCATGATAAATAGACTTTTGTCAGTCTTGATTTTTTAAAGTCTACTAGTATTATCTTTCAAGTGTTTAATCAAAACAAGCAATAAGCTTTTGTCATGTAGTTATTCCAATTAATTGCTCTGTTTAACCCATATCTAACTATTTATTACATTATCTGATGGAAGTCAGTTCTTCAGCCCAACAGGATATGATGCAAAGCGAGAAGAAAAGGAATTCGTGAACTGTGAAACCAGTTATTGGTACAAAGACCTTTTTTGTTTCCCTGCAGCTACATTACATCTCCAAATACTTTTCTTTGCAGTAAATAATTTCATTTATTGGCCAGTTTTCAGCTTTTACTCAAAATGCAAAATTCTGTGCTCTTGGGGGAAAAACCAATCCATCTTTTCCAATTTAAAATGTTTTAAAACTTAGAGATAAAAAACAAAATATTGAAATCATGGGGTCTAAAGTCAGCATGAAAACGAAATATTTTATGTACAGTACCTGCTGCTTATTAAAATTTTCCATGCATATTTATGTTTATTAAGTGCCTGAGTTAATAACGGACAATATTGTAAATTAGGATATCAACTTTGAAGTTATTTAGTGAGATAGTAAATAGCAATTAATATAATAATTAATACCTAAATTATTAATTAAAAATAAATGCTAAAATTAAGCTATTCACGAAATTTGGAAATTAATTTGTTATTAGACCAAAAGGGCCTTGAAGGACTATTAATTTCGTTTTGGCGTTTTTCGTTGGTTCACTATAAATGTCGTTTCAGTTTTCAGATTGTTGCCACCAAGTATTACAGCCCTGTATTATATTTAAAGAACTTAAATAATGAATAATCTGTGTAAATGTATATATGTTTCTCGCATTCTGATAAAACAATACCTAGAGCCATCAAATTTTGAATAAGGTACGTTTTTACCCAAATATGGGCATCTGGAAGCCCAAATTTGGAATTTGTTTTATTACCTATTTCTTATTTTCACTTTGACGAATTTTTGATTAACAAGCTCTCAATAATTTCAAAGCAAGCAGTGGCAACACTGAACCAAAGGGGGGTAAAAATGTCTCCAGCACGTGAGACTGTGTATCAGAAATTCTAAAGATATGCTCATTTTAAAATTATTTGTGATATTGCTGTTGAACTGAATTTTATGGTTCAAGTCTGAAGAATATGATATTTAATGAATAAAGGTAACCCACAAAATGTTTAAAAAAAAACTTTTTTGTGCGTAATGTAAAATCAGAATGCTTTCAGATTTTTTTTTTAATTTTTTTATAATTACATACCTGATGAAATTTAAAATGTTCACAAAGAACTGCTCTATCTGTATTTGTTTCACACCATTTGTCAACAGTCTTTCAATTGTATTTTCAAGTTTATAAAACTGTTGGTAGCTTTTCTGATCTCCACCTTTCAGTTTAATATTTTTTCAAGTTTGCAATGATTTTCTTGGTTCATCTGAGCTTGGCATGTAGTCACTTTATTCTGTATTTCTTTCACTATCAGTTTCAGTGTCTGCAGTTTTTCTGACACTTTCTATAATATCCTAGACAGTGTTTTCACATGCTATTTCAATATTATCCTCAGTTGTAACTATTCTAAAAATGAATCTTTGTAATTTCCTTCACTGTTGTCTGAAATATTAGAAATAGTTTGCAGTTCGTCTCTAGCTTCTTCTAAATAAAAACATGTTTTCTGAAGTAATTTCTAACTATATTTTGGGGATTGCTTCTCATGCATTGACTATAATATTTAATAGCCTTTTATAAAGATATTGGCTTAGTCATTTCCTTAAAGTGCTTACATTTTCCCAAGATTCAATTTTGTTCATCTTTTTTTTTTTTTTTTTTTT
>KK120694.1:1150050-1195001 GCA_000611955.2 Stegodyphus mimosarum | reverse complement strand
AAATATTCTATTATTAGTCTTGATTTATTATTTTTTCTTTTAAGTCATGTTTTATTAATTATGGTATTTTTATTAATAATGGTTTTTTGATTCTATTTGATATGTAATTTTTTGGCACTACTGTGCTTTTGCAACTAGGATTTTAGAGGTTTCGAATGTACCATAGCTTCTACATTCTTACTTGCTAATTAAAAGTGTAATAAAAATTTGCAGCTAGATGCGCAGGTTTTAAAACCTTGAAATACTATCGTTCAAGTTTTAACTCTCTAAAGAAAAAAATATATATAAAAGTAAAAATTATATAAGTATTGAAAAACCAGTTATTGCCAATATATATACCGGGTGGCCATAATTAAACTGACAGTGCTCACAGTGTTCTGTAGCGCGATCTATTTGCGAGAATGACGCCACATTTTTTAGGAAGATTAAACAAGACGGAGGACGAAGGATTCCGTGAAAAAACAAATTAGTTTCAAAAGTCACCACTAGGAGAATATTTGGCGCTGTGTAATAGAAAATAGAGTGTTAACAAATGCAAATCAATACGGAAATTACCTTTTATTTTGCATTCAAATGAGATTCAATGTGGCTGCCATTGTTGTAGACCACACATTGCATTCTGTGCACAGTATGCACAACAGCAGAAAATAACATGTCTGCAGGAATCTCCCGTACAGTCCGTGATATGTTATCCTTCAACGTAGCCAGGTCCTGGACCACTCCTTGATAGACCTTGGACTTAAGGTAACCCCATAGCCAGAAGTCGCATGGGGTTAGATCAGGCGACCGAGTTGGCCATGCAGCTAATGACTCTTTCTGTTATGAATTTCTGTCGTAGCACATGTTGCACCCGTACAGCAAAGTGTAGAGGAGTTCCATCTTGCATGAAAATGATTTCCCCCCAGGCATTGTCTTTGCTGAAGTGCCAGAATGACAAAGCTGTTCAACATGTGGCGATATTTCTCTCCGGTAACAGGCTCTCTGAAGGTTCAGTCAGGCAGAGGACGAAAACCTGTACCACAGGATACAATCGAAGCAGTTGCCATGGTGATTGTCGACAGAGGACCAGACAATATTGCTGCCACCTCTAACGCTCGTGGAGTAGCTCATAATGTGGATTTGCCTTACAGTACGGCATGGAAAATCTTACGAAAGATTATCAATTTCTGTCCGTACAAGATCAGCCATGTACAGGAGTTACTGTACGCCAACCATAAGAGATTGACTTTTGCTCTCACCTTTCTTGCCAGAATAGAGGTGGATGCTGCTTGGTCGTGGAAAATCTTATGGGGAGACGAGGATCACTTTTACCTGAATGGAACTGTGACTACCCAGAACTGCTGAATTTGGGATGACAAATCACCACATGCAGTCACAGCAATTCCCCTACATTCACCAAAGGTAACTGTTTAGTGTGGGTTCACAGCGAAATTTATCGTAGGTCCATTCTTCTATGAGAACATTACCCCAACAGGACCGGAAACCTGTTCTGTTACCAGAGAGAAATATCGCCACATGTTGAACAGCTTTGTCATTCCGGCACTTTAGCAAAGACGATGCGTGGAGGAAATCATTTTCATGCAAGATGGAGCCCCTCCACACGTTGCTGTACGGGTGCAACAGATGCTACAACAGAAATTCACAACAGAAAGAGTCATTAGCCGCTACTTTCCAACTGCATGGCCACCTCGGTCGCCTGATCTTATCCCATGCGACTTCTGGCTATGGGGTTATCTTAAGTCCAAGGTCTATCAAGGAGTGGTCCAGGACCTGGCTAGATTGAAGGATAACATATCACGGACTGTGCGGGAGATTCCTGCAGACATGTTACTTTCTGCTGTTGTGCATACTGTGCACAGAATGCAATATGTGGTCCAAAACAACGGCAGCCACATTGAACCTCATTTGAATGCAAAATAAAAGGTAATTTCCGTATTGATTTGCATTTGTTAACACTCTATTTTCTATTACACAGCGCCAAATATTCCCCTAGCAGTGACTTTTGGAACTAATTTGTTTTTTCGCGGAATCCTTCGTCCCCTGTCTTGTTTAATCTTCCTACAAAATGTGGCGTAATTCTCGCAAATAGATCACGCTACAGAACACTGTGAGCACTGTCAGTTTAATTATGGCCACCCGGTACATATATATATACATATATATATATATATAAAACTGTCGTAAAAAAAATCTGCTAAGATATCTCAGATGTTCCATTTTTGGAACACTGGCATGTAATGCTGTCTTTTCTCTTTTTTTTTTTCACTTCATGAAAACAAAGTGGTGTATGATGAATCTTTTAAAATTTCGTGCTGTAATAACAGCTTGTTGAACAATTTGATATGAAATTACTAAAATTTGTGTAAAACTCATTAAAAAATTTACATAATTTTAAATGAACATAATATTTTTTAGGAAACCCAATGCAAAAATATAAAGAAACAATAAAAACAATTTTACACAACAAAAGCTTATCTAAAAATATATATTTAATATTAATAAATTCGATTTTAAAAATGTAAACTACCTTACCAATAAAAAATAATATTGTAAACGGTCAAATTTAATAGGTTAAAATTTGTGTGCTGATCGCAAATTTATGCAAGTTTCCAATTTTTTTTTTAGAAAAACAAATTGCTGTATACATGGGGAGAAGATAGTGTACACAGTGCCAAGTCGTGCATGATAGCATGATGCAGAGTTTATGTAATTTTCTGATTTTCCTTGAAATAAAACATTGTTTGTTGTGAACATAGAATGTTGGTTGTGAACATGGAGTGAACATCCCCCCTTCAAAGTTTTATTGGTGTTTCATTTATTTTTAATTTTATTAATTGATTGTTGTTTTATGTAATTCTTAGTGCTTCTCCATTTTGTTATCCTTAGTGTCTTGGCTTAAAAATTAGTTCCTAAGTGTGGATGCCTTTTTGAGAGGGGTGTGTGGATAATTAAAAAGTACCATTTGCTTTTATATGAATATTTTCCTCGAAAATATTTCTAATTAGTTTGCTTGAAACCACATAAAATTTATGCATTTTATAAAGGTGAAGAATATCTGTATGTTAATTTTAATTAACTAATTAACTTTCAAATATTTTATTTGATGCTGGACTAGTCTATTTGAGTTAGTGTATATTTATCAAATTGCAAAATTTATATTCATAGGAATTAATCCATATGTTCTATATCTTTTGTAATATATTTCATCATATTTAGTAATTAATTAGGTGTAAACTAATAATGTCTACTGTTACAAATATTTAACAAAAAGTAAATAAAATTTGAAAGCTGCAGTATGAAATGACACATTGACTACAAGTAAAAATTAATTTTAAGAGACTATTTATATACTTTTTATATTTTGCTATAAGTAGAACAATGCAATATACTGAAGATTAATTAAAATTGATTTAAGCATTTTTTTTAAAGTGAATATTTGTATTTTCCAACTTTTATAGTTAGTTGCTGTTTATGTCAGGTGTAAAGTATATTATGCATTTTCCAGAATTAAAGTTAAATTTTGATGCGTATTCATTTAATTAAAATTTGTAGAATGACACATGAATTATTTTTCCAAGAAATGCCTCATATACTAACCATATGTAAATCAGAAATTATCTAGTAACTCTTTTTTTTTAAAACTAATTATTTGTTTTATTTTTAAGGCTTTGTGTTGTGTTGACAAGAAAGGTATTCTTTCTTGGCCCAATCCTACTGCAGAAAAAGTATTTTTTTTAAAGTCTCCTAAAAGCAAATCTAATTCTGAAAACAGTACTCAAGTGTGTGAAGATCCTGATGTCAGCGAAGACAGGAATGAAAGTCACTGCTCCAGTGAAGATGTTTTAGAAACAACCAAATTTGCAAAGTTAACTAAAAGATTAGATGTTAAAGATCATAGTAAGTTTGATTTAATAACTTAAATATTTTCACCTCTCTAGCACGTTTGTAAAAAAAAATAATGCAGCTTTTGATTATTTTTATTGCTTTAAAATTATTAGGAAAAATGTTTCAGAATTAAAGCCATAGTTTTAACTTGTATGTCATATCTGTTTCCCTAGAAGTGGAAAACATTTGTGTAATGTGCTTCATTTCATTTGCATCTTGCTCTTAATTCTTTATTTATGTGTATATTTACTTATATATGTATATTTTAGTATATCATCCTGGCAGCCAAGTTGAAGTGCTGGATCTTACTCATAATCTTCACAGTCCATTTGGCATCCAGTTTGATGATCCCAACTGGAAATTTTATATTGGAAATTTAAAGCCTCTTGTAAGTTGTAAGAAAAATTAATTTGGGATTATTTTGTTAGATTAAGTATGACAAATATTTTGAAAATGTTAATTTTACTTATTAAGTAGTTGCATATTGTTGGTGGACTATTTTTGGATAGTATAAAAGAAAGTCTTGGAAAAAAAAGTGTAGTTTAGGTAATATGTAAAATATGCGTGTAAGAATTTTAGAAAGGGTTTATTTTATATAGGTAAATAAAAGATAAAAATATCAGTGCAAGTGTGATTGTTGTGGATTAGTATCGGCTGTTTTTTCAAAGTATGTAGTAGGCTTGTGTTAATCTCTGAAATTTCAAGTAAAAGACGTTTTAAATTAAAATTTGTATAACCACTGTGTAACTAATTTGCACACCTATTCAAATATAGCTATAGCTTAAGAAGCACATAAAAATGAATTTATGAGTGCTAGTGATAATAGATACTGATGCTAGGGCGATTAAAATTAATTAAAAAATATTATAATAATTTAATTTAGTTAAAAGAATTGTGTATTAAGTTATTGCTGTCATTTACTGTTCTACTTTTCTTCAACTTGTTCTAAACTGTCAAAATCATGTTATGTAGCTTCAGCTTTAAAAAAGAAATACATAATATCATTTTGTACGACAGTCATTTGCATTTTTTTGCTGATGATGCTTTTAGCTGAATATGTATGATTTTCAAGTGAAGCAGTTTGTATATTAGTGTGATTGCATTCACTTATTAATGTGAAATCTATGCATGGAATGTCCTTCACATTTATGAAAATATAATCTTGTAAGTGATGCACTGCTGTGAGTTATCTTCAAGATGCATCAGTTGGCTTTTGTGTTTAAATTTTATTGTATAAAATTATGATTAGAATCACTTAGCAAATACCACAATTCATTTTTCTCATCAGGAAAACCTTGGTTACATTTTATAGGTTATTCTCACTAGATATACCAAAGTAAGAAATTATCCATTCTGTTCTCGAAGCATTGAGAGATGGATGTATTGCCGCTGAAATGTGTAGTGTTTTTGAATTCTGCAAATTTATTTGTTCAGGTATTCCCTTTGATTTTGGTGTTGCTAGTGGCAGAGTAGATAAAGCACTGAATTTTGATAGTTTGACCTGGGTTCAGATCTCAGCAAACAGGCTGGATTCACAGGGTTTACTCATTTGTGAGTGCAATGCAAGCTAGTTTTGAAAATCCTGTGCAAAAATCTCTCCTGAGGCAGATATTTTTGTAAGCTTTGTCATAATTAATTTTATTTTCGGTAAGCTGATTTTCAGTTATTCAAGTTACCTAAGGTATATATTTTTGTAAGCTTTATCATAGCACTTATATGCTTTGTCATAGTTAGTTAGCCAATTTTTTAATTTTGGGTGATCTATTTTCGTTTATTCAGCTTATCATCTAGTGGAAAAGTAATAATTAATTACTGAGTACTGTTGTAGGTGTTGAATGTCTGGACTCAGTGTTAAACAGGAAGCAGAACGAGTAAACCTAGCATTTTTTCATCCTTTGATAATTTCTCACACCCAGCCTTCCAAATATGTCAGAATAAAATGTAATAACAGATCCATGATAAATGAATAATAGGTTTTTATATGAATGTTTTTGAATGCAGTGGAATGTAGTTTTAAAACCAAAAATTTTTCAACACATTTGAAGGGCTTCAAGATGCCAGTTAGAAAATATCATAACTTCTTGTTCTTAAATTTTAATATGTACAATTACAGCAGGCTGTGGTTTTTATGAACGTCTAGTTTTCGTACACACACTACCTCACAGCTATAGCAATAGTTTTGAAAAATTATGACATTTTTACATAATTTCCCATTAACAAAGTTTTGAAGTCTAAAATGTTCATAAACTTGAAAGTCTAATATATATGTTTTCTGTTTCTAATAAATGTATTGTAAATGTATTTTCTTTTTCATTAATAGGGACTGGGAATTTTGCTGAACACTTGTAATCCAAAAGCCCAAGAGCATTATACAAAGTTTTCTGATCACATTGCTTGTGAATCTTTATATAATGATGCTGCTGTACCAGTTGTTAACAAAAGGTATTTTTAACAGCTCATTTATACAGTTCTTTGCATGAATGGTTAATACTTGTAATTTGAGGCATAGAAAATACTTGCCATTTAAAATTTATTTGTTTGATTATGATGCATGAAATTTTTACCTTTATTTGATAAATTGATTAATTACTCAAAATTATGCATTGTAGAATATCAATTATTTGTGTTATATTAATTTAATCATATTGTGCATTTTAAAAATGAACATAATTAAATAAATTTTAATTAAATAAAATTATTCCTAGATTTTAGACCATACCTTTATATTTAGCATTTTATAATTTATAATGTGTAATTTAAAAAAATTGCTATTAAATTTTATTTACATACATTAAGTTAACATTTATGCTTTTTGTTCAGAAAATAATAGTTTTATTTTAAAAAGCATTGCCATTCCTGTACTAAATTTCATGCTGTATTTTCTTAGTATTCATATGAAATCTGGTGTTGTAGGTGCCTTTGTGAATTAGCCAAACAGATTGGCTTCTCTGATTCCGTTGTTGATTTCTACAATCTTGAGCAACAGCTAGGCATTTTTCGGCATGTGGTTAGTAAATATATTTGTGTAAATTTTAGAATACTTAGTAATCTAATCCATAGATTAACTTTCCTTTTTTTTTATAATTCAGCATCCAGAAGTTGTGCAGAAAGGAAAACTTGCAAGGTCTTTGAACTTTCCACGCCTTAAAATGCCTTTTCCAAATATGTCTTGTGCAATTGTGAAGGATCTTCATCGAGGTATTTTTTGTATTCTGTTAATACAGTTGCTACATTTTAAGTAAAGTGTACTCATCTGAACATTTTATATAATTCATCTTTATGGAGGAAAATCCATATTATTGCTTATACTTTTACTAAAAGTGAATTTAGTGACAGTTTTTTAAAACAATGTCTCAGTTTCTCCTCTTTAAAAAATATCCAAGTACTGTTTAAGAATTATTGATTATCTCCCATATTTTTCTGCTCTGCAAATGCTCGAATACCAGTTTTTCAGGATGTGGAGATTATTTGAAATTGTAACCATGAGCGTTAAAAAATTGAGTCATTTATGTAAATATTGATATTTAGAAATAATAGTTTGTATTACCTCCCAAAATTTAAGCATGTGCTGTAAATTTTTCACTAAAAATTAATAGGGACTGGGAAGCATATAAAAATTAATTTCATTAATAGGGATTGTAATTTTAATAATAATTTTAGGGAAAATTATTATTAAAATGTTTAGTGAACTAACTTTCAGGGGAATTTTAAGTGAACTTTAGTGATGTCTTGAGTAAAGGTAGAGAAATATTAAGTGATGTGTTTAAAAGATATTTGTTCTCACAGAAATATGTAAAATATGATCAGAAAAAAGGGCGTAATTTGTGGCTAAGATTTTCTGTGCTACAAAGACATTTTTGTGAGGAATGATAATATTTGAATTTGGATTAGATTAGCTTTAACATGACTTGGAGATGTCTTTGGGCATTTCTCAATGATGGGTTGTTGTCAATGGAAGTTATGGACAGTCCTTTGAAGAATTCATAAATTTATGTCAACCATTAAACACTTCCAGACAAATGGAATAGTTTTCCGAGATCATTTTACAGGTCACTATTGAATTATAAATGTTCTAATGACTAGCACATTACATTAGTGGCTGAATGAAATACTTCCATCTCTATCTATAGTGATTATCACAACAAGAAAGTCAATATCTGCTAGTTCTATGAGGTGAAGGCTCAATCCAAAAGAGCATTTTGCCTGGGCATCAAAAGTCTGAATACTTTTAAAATCTAAGAACAAGAGCATGTGATTAAAATGGTATAGTCAGTGCACAGCTTCAGAGGTGCAATATCCAGTGTACTTTTTATGGATGAACATCTCAATGCTATAAAATTAGATAATAAAAGTAAAAGGTTGCAGAGAGAGAAAATAACATGAAACCAGCCTAGTAGGGAACATATTGTTTCTATAATTTTTAAAGTTAAATCGTTGGTAAGAAGAGAAAATTTGCCAATGCCAAAATCAATTGCAAAATTTTAAATACATCTGTAGCAAAAGTAAATAAAATAATAAACCAAGATTTAGAACTTAAGAAAAAAGGTAAAAAAAATATAATGTTCACCAGCTCTTGCTAAGGTATGCACCGCAACTCAACAATTTGTAGAACACTGTATGAAAACTATCTAGTAGGAGATAAATAGAAGTACATTGTGATCCTTGATGAACCATGGATATATCTAAATGATTGTAACAGAAAAAGGTCTATTTATTATCAAAAACAAGGATGAAAAAGTGTACAAACCTGGTTCCATCAGTGCGAAGAAAGTTTCAACTAGAGGATTATGATTGCCTCAGGATTCTCATATGATGGGTATTTAAAAATAAGAAGAGTGGAAAAAAATGTTAAAATCAGCTCACTGTTTTAAGTACTCAAGAGAAACATTTCTTTATTCCAGTGACTTTCATAGAGTGAAACTTCATCAAGATAAAACAAATCATACTTCAAAAAGTTACCACTGCATGCCTTGAAAAAATGAAGACCGATACAGGTATTGCATATAAACGTTTTCACTGCATACCTGCAAAGCCTCCCGATGTTTCACATGTTGACTATTGTGCTTTTGGTTTCTTGAAAAAAGCTCTTTCTAAGTACAATCTCACCACAATTAAAGGACTCTGGAAAGTAGTGGAAGTGATGAAAAAATCAATACCAATGGGATTAAGAAAAACCTTTCTCTCATAGAAATCACAATGTAGACTTATAGTCCAGTAAAAAAGCTATTAGACTGAACATTAAAAAAATACTCTCTGAATTTTAAACATTAATTTAATGGCCCTGAAATCATTCTAACAAAATATAAACATCCCCTCTCTATATATACCACTGGAGGAAAAAATCCAATGGTGAAGGTATTATATTCTGGGGAATGTTCTCATAGTGTCATAGTTCTCCCTGTGACTGATAGTTGTGACAAAATGTGCCATTACTGCTGTAGACTGTATGAACATCATAGCTGACCAGTTAAACTCTTTCATAGCTTCTTTCTTCCACAATTGAAATGCACATTTCCAGGAGAACTACTTTTGTAGGCACAAGGCTGAATTATCTAACATAGTTAGTAAAACATGCTGTTTATTTATTTCTTAAAAGATGCTACTATAATGCTATTTTAAATATGAAAATGAAGACATCTAATTAATGTAAATGAAAATGATTCCATCAATGAATTATTAAAATTTTATTTCCATCAAATCAAGTTCCTTTCGGTTTTATGAAATAAAAGTACTAGTGGTCCTTAAAAGAGTCATTTAA
The DNA here is from genome assembly GCA_000611955.2 of Stegodyphus mimosarum. Taxonomy (NCBI): domain Eukaryota; kingdom Metazoa; phylum Arthropoda; class Arachnida; order Araneae; family Eresidae; genus Stegodyphus; species Stegodyphus mimosarum. Next base: position 1,185,358 of record KK120694.1, on the reverse strand, counting down.
CTCTAAAAGCCTACATTGTTACATTAAATGTTGTGTATCGTGACCAAAAAATAGTATCACTTTCATTAGCGGATCTGTATCATGTTTTTATGAAATAATGTAGAAGCATTTGCAGCATAGTACTCCACAAGTTGTGTAGAATCTTTGCCTTCAAAATATGCATAATTCAATAATAATATCTTCTTAAAAATTCAGTAACTTCCATATTTGAATGTACAATAAAATGGCTGAGAAAAGAAATGATTAAAACAGGAACTAATTTTGGTGATAATAATCTTATTGTCTAAAAAATAAATAACTGCAACGAAATATGGTAGATTGTACACTATGTCATAACCCTAAGGTAACCCCCTGGCTTCCTGACTCTCAAGATGATTATTAAGCATATCTGGAATGCCATGGAGCATGAGTTCAGAGCTCGGCAATCACTTCCTTATAATCTGTGAGAATTGTATGACTTCTGCATGCAAATCTGATATGATTTTCCTCTAGACACTCAGAACTTACAGATTTCATGTCATGATGGGTTGAAGCAGTTTTGCTCGTCAAAGGTGAAGCAAAGTGGTGTTAAGAACGTGAGCATATTGTTGCGACTGATCAGATCATGACCTTCACATGCAAAAAGGTACTGGTATCAAGTCTTTTAATTTTCCATGAGAATTATGCTGCATTGGATCTGGATTTTTATATGATGAATGACAACATTCATTCATTTAGAGCAGGTATACTTACTGATAATGAAGATGTTGCTTGTATGCAGTACCAGTACATTTCTCAGACTTCAATTTTGTTAAAAATATGTTAGATGCCCTTGGATGAGCTCACTCTGCCCATTAACTTCCTCAAACTATTCTCCAAATGCTGCAAAATACCCTTTTACAAAAATAGAAGTTATTGAATTCTGCTGTGCTATACTGAAAGGATCAAGTCCAAAGATAGAAGAAGTCACATTCCATGTTAAAGCTTATTTATTTAATGGATAAAACTTTTTCCTGAATGTATTAAGAAGTTAAAAACCATATCTAATGCATTTTCTGTAAAATTATTGTTATAATATTTAAATAATTAACATAATATTGTAATAAATTCTTTAATTAACTACTTCTGGAAGGGAATATTGCTTGAATGATAAAAAAAGCACTGGTCTCTTGTTTTGTCTACATGCTAAGTGATGCAACAAAATGAAAATCTGATATATGTTCAATTAATGTTATTATTTTGGGAATAAAACAGTTTATCAATAACAAAAAAATTACAAGGTCATACTATTGTATTAACCTTGTCATTTTTCAGTTATTGATAAATTGTTTTATTTCTGAAGTTGCTTTTATCTGAATTTTGTGCATTTATTATATTTTAATGCAATATTTCATGTTTACATAAAATTTTCCAATGCTAATTAAATTGTCTATTCCATTATGCTCCTTAAGTGTAATATTTTCTCAGTAATTATAATTTAATTATAGGTAGTTACCAGTTGTTTTCTCAAGGTACAGCTGATTTAGTTTTAGATGCTTGCAATGAATACTGGGATGGAGATGACATTCGTATTCTTACTGATTCTGACAGGTGAGACCCTGTAGGAATGCATGCGCCTTAAATATATAAGATGTTTAAAAGGGCTGTGTAGTAAATTAATGTATTTATAACAAGCATGATTGGTTTTAGCTTTTTATTGGTCATTTTGGTAAAACATGTATTCCTTCCTCTGCAGCAAAAAAATCAATACTGCTGGGAAAAAAGAGAGAGAGAGATAAAAACTGTTGCAGTAATATATAGAACAGGGTTGAGCTTTATTTCTTTCAGAACAATCAAAGAAACTGGGGAAGAAACTCAAATGAAAAAAATAGAGTAATGAAAAAGGATGTGCCATTGGGGGAAAATATAATATTAAAAAGACATAATAATAACAGTTTAACTTATTTATACATATATGTTTTACTACTTCTTCAATAAAATGCAAAGTAATTAAATAATTTCTTCCCAAAAAATCCAATGAAAAGTATGGAAGAATTGTTATTTATTTATTTGTATAATAATTAATTGAGTTCACCCCCCAAACAAATTGGCCTGCTAAGAAAATAATCATTACACTTTTAAGATTTTGTAATTGAGTTAATATTCTTAAATATGTATATTGAAATAGAGATTTTTAGGAATATTTCAGTGTTTTAAGCATCTCAATTTATAAAATATTTTTACTTATTTTCTTCATCCAGTTATTCTGTGTTTTTCCTTTAACTAGTAGCTCTAGACAAAAAAATCTCCAGCCATTGTGAAAGCAAATATCATTGCAAGTGCAAAAAAGTATATAAATACATACATATTAACCAAAAGTTTTTTGAACATACAAATAAAAGTAAATATGCATATAATGAAAATATTTTAATTGATTAGTTAACTAGGAATGTTATATATGGATAAAATGTAAATATAATATTAATATGAAATGAATAAAAAATCGATCTATTCCAGCCAATTTTCTCCACCACAAGAGAAACTTGGCAATCCTACTGAGACTGTACCATTTTCAAAATTGTGCTTAAATCTTGTGTGGCAGAGCAGAATATATCATTTCTGGAATTTCACATGAATTGTGTATAGTATGGATTAAAGTTTAGCAGGATTAGAATAGATTGTCATTTAAATTCATCCACTCAGATTTATGAAAAACTGAATAATAAAGAATGTTCTATTTTGTCATTGTTTTTACAATTTAATTTCTTATGGTTATTCAATTTAATTTTTTGTTCTTTTTAAATAATAATTTATAGTATAGATATGACTGAAAACCTGTTTCAAAATCTATCTAAACTGACAGATATGAAAGCAGATCTCCTAGCAAGTACACAAAAATACATGCTTATATGTATATACTGTTGCATGCATAAGGGTTTGTTATGGATTGAATGCACAAGTTGTTAAAAAGTTAACAAAAACCTTTACTATCAAGTTTCCTTTCATTATCAAGATCACAAGCAGCTGCATTGCAAATTACTGGAATTGTAAAATTTACAGTGGTCATTATCTCTATATACTCTCCCACTGGGGACAGAGAGCAAACCTTTGCACAAATAGAAGATATGCAAAGTTGGATACCAACCACTCAAGCTATTTGCAAGAGACTATAATGCACCTACTACCACATGAAGCTATGCCAAAAGGAGAATAACTTGAAAATCCCATTTATGCCAATAGTTTGATCATACGTAACACAACAGATGCACCTCCAGTATTGAAACCATTAATGGTAGTAATTGGGCAGATCTGAGTGTGACTACCTTGCTAGCCAATAACATCATACAAAGTTTGGATGTAATGAAACACATGAAAACAACAAGCTTATTACCATAGTCTGGTAGAGCAACAATCTCCGAATGCAAGAACAAGAATGCTAACTCATAAGACCTACACTAAAATGTACAGCTTGCTATGCTTTACATCAACCCCTTCTGCAGAAACTAGGAAAGAAATGCTTATTTATGTATGTAAGGGTATGTTCATAATAGCTAAGCAACAAACTTGGAAATGTTATTTTGTATCCAGATTGTAGAAGTAAAGGGTATATTGCATAAGATAGTTGCAAAGCAGCAGAAATGCACCATGTCTTCACAACTGCTCCCCCCCCCAAAAAAAAGACTCCCAAGTGCACATGGAATTTACTATGCAGTAATCAAAATAATCTGTTGCAGCAGATCACAGTACTTCTAGAAATTTTTCATCAAGGTATAGCATTATAAAAGTTTCTTCAGTATCTTTAAAGTAGGCCAAGTTTATTTTTATCCATTTCTCAAATGCTGTGAAGTCTAAAATATCCTGCCTTCTAACAGTTAATCTGCCCTGAGAAAATCTGATGAAAAATAAATAGGAAATAAATTATCTCACTATCTATATTCAATCTCAATATTTAAGAAACAGTATGACTTCAAACCAAAAAAATCAACAAGCCATGCCTTCAGGAATCTGAAAGACTGTACTTTGACCAACCAGTTAAGTGGATATTATATAGTACTTCTAAGCTTCAATCTTCAGAGTGGATTTCATGCCCTCTGATATTTATCATTCTGCATGCTCAGTGAGACACAAAATACCCTAGTGACATCTATTTTATTGTTGAAAATTACATGAGGATATCTAATGATACAAAATATCAATACCATCAGCAAAATGCAGGATAGGGGTTTCAAATAAGTTCTTGCTGAATCTGTCTTGTGGACCCTAAATTTTATGACATCATTGTTACACCTCAGTTACTGCCTACACCAGTGATATAATGTTCATAATCAGAGGGAGGACAAATGATGAAGTAAAATGACATAGAAACGAAATTAGTGAATTCGTCTATGTTCACTGCAGCTGAATCAAGCTTTATATTTCTGAAACAAAATCCTTGTGTATCTATAATCCCTAAAAAAGGAATGAACTGACAATAAAGTCTAGATTAGAAATAAAGGGGCACATAATTAAAATCGTCATGAAAATCAAGTACCTTGAACTGACATGGTATTAGGAATGCATATTCATTCACTCCATGTAATCAATTTCTTTTTTTTTTTTTTAATTTAATATGGAATGGCGACATGAGCTTTTTTAGTTTTAAAATTAAATGTTTTGTTCTGATAGTACTTGGCATAGTTATGTAATGGTGTAAAATATATTATTCACATTACCAAGAAATTTAAACTATAGAAATATATTGTGAATAAAGTAAAGAGTGAAAAGATTTTATAGGAATTCTTAAGATTCTCACAAGACATGGGCTGCAAGTCTTACATGACATGATCCACATCATGTGACCTGTACCTGAATACCATATGTTATAGACATCAAGAATTATGTGCTAAGAATAATGGATTCTTTGCTCCTGATGAAGAAGGACTTTGTTTGCTCTCGAAATCAATAAAGTTCCTATGCTAAAACTCTATGCCTAACACAGGTTGTTGCTTCACTTTTAAAATAGCTGTCTAGTTAACACCAGTGCAAGGTAGAAAAGTAAAGGATCTGCTGAACATCCAAAAACTATTTGCTATCACTATTACATATGCCTACCATACAACTTCTACACTGGCCAATAAATATTCTAACAGGACTCATGCAGCTTCATCAAACAACAAGCTGCTTATTTATTTGTCAGAGGAGGTTGCAGTGACACATGTACAACAATAGTCATGCCCAATTTGAAGCATCAATACTACATATATGAATGAGACGGACAATGGTATTCACAGACACAGATGTCTACAAGACAAAAGAACTGGTTGCACCTTGGTTTAGTACACCAGTCAACAAGAATGTCACACAAGAAAAGCACAACTACTACTCAACAATAGCATCTTCAATGGCAGAAGCACAGGCAAAAGCAGTTACAATAATCTGTGCAGCAACCAACAGGCATCACAGTCAAAATCTGTCAGGGCTACATGCCACCCTAAATCTAATTCACAGTTATCATATCATCAGTAATATTTAAAGGGATTTGTTATGCTTCGAAAAATGTTAATTTCTATCCCCTTTTTTTGGGGGGTGGGGACATGCTGGAAATCTAGAAAATGAGTAAGCAAACGTACTGCAAAGTAGGCAGTTGCAACTTGGAGAAAATTTACATCTGCCTTTATTGCACATCCACCTCAAATAAGTCAAACAAACCTCAAACAAGTCAATATCTTCATTAAAGCTAAATGGTAGGATGACTAGAATAATGCACGACAAGGCTGTTGCGGTTACCTTTTTTTTTCCCCCTAATGTCAACAGCAAAAGACACATCCACTGCTTAGCTAACATGCTATATTACAGGTCATGGCACATTTCCAGTCTGTTTTCATAATGTGAGTTAAATGATACAGACCAAAGCTTTGGGATGGGAACTCTCAAATATTTCATGGCGAGTTGTTCACTGACATCTAGCTTATCTTTCAGGCTTCTGGACAATATAGGTTGTAAGGTATTTTCTCTCTCCTTTCTGAATGCCTTCATGGTGTAATGGTAGCACACTTGGCACATATTCAAGAGGTCAGGTTTGAGTCCCAGCAAGGGCATTGTTCATTTTTCATGTTCCCTACTTCAAAAATCATAGTGGCTCTGCATTGATGCCCAGCCTAAAAGGTAGTGGATGATGATTCTTCACCTCCAAGGTTTGGTGATATGGTTCCCTAATCCCCATTTGCCCTTTAAAAGGAGGAGCATATAAAGTATTTTCTTACTTCTATCTGGTTGCCTTCATGGTGTCACATTAGCACACTTGGCATGCATTCAAGAGGTCCAGGTTCGAGTCCCGGCCAGGGTATTGCTAAATTTTAATGTAATCCTGCTTAAAAAATCCTAATGACTCTACCAGATGACAGAATTTCTTACCGTTATTATGTCATCAAATGAAAGGTGCTCATTACAAAGATCAAAGTAATCCTGGAAATTGTGTCATCTCACGAGCTAGATCTTAGTATAATTATGTTGTTTCTCTTGGATACAGTTAGATGATACTTCTTCATGACAATTTTTAATTCATATACATCACATACTCTATCACTCTGTAGAGTCATTAGTTTATTTCGATGTCAGGAGCCTGAAGAAATGTGCAATGCCCTTGCTGGGACTCGAGTCCCAGCAAGGGCATTGCACATTTCTTCAGGCTCAGAATACACGCTGAGTGTGCTACCATTACACCATGAACACATGCAGAAAGAAGGGAGAAAATACCTTATATACTCCCCTTTTTAAAGAGCGACTGGGAATTAGGGAAATCTAGTCATCAAATTCTGGTGGTGAAGAATCATCATCCGCAACCTTTTATTTCGGGTGCCACTGTAGAGTTATTAAAATATTTTGAAGCAGGAGTACAAACAATGAGCAATGCCTTTGCCGGGAATTGAACCTGGACCTCTCAAATACGCTCTGAGTATGCTACCCTTACACCATGAAGGCATGCAGAAATGAGGAAGAAAATGCCTTATAACTCTTTTGTGTTCTTTGTAAAACTATGCATTGTTTATCAACTTATTTGTAGATATATATATGCTTCATTCTTAACTCATAATCTTGTACCAAAATTTAGATACTATTATTATATGTAAATAATCATAATGAAAGCTAATTGCATGCACCTATATAATGTAGCATTTGTTTCTAAATAAAAGAACTTATGGCTACTACTTTTGAGAAGGTACAATGGGAAGTGGAATCTTGCACAGCAGGAAGCATGGGGCTATATCTACTTAACCATCAAAGGTGATGGTAAACGACTGATTTCATAGTCTTCTGTTACTTGTAATGTATTAGCTATAAGATGAGTCAGTTAAAATCATTTGAATTTATTGCTGAACTCTGTTCCCATATCAAAATACAAATCCACAACAAATGCCCAACATCAGATACTCAACACTGAAAGGGTTAAATTCCCTTTGCTTTGAATGTTAACCAATGTTTGAAAGTTAACCAATGAGGTTTTGAATACATTTAAACAATTATGTTAATTTGCAGGAATCAAGTATCCTTGAAATTAATGTGAATGTTTTTTCTTTGTAATTCTAGGAAAAGAATATTAGACTTTTATCATCGTTCTAGTCTAACTGCACATTGTATGGGATATGCTTATAGCCCATTGAATAATGCTTTAAATAAGGATTATTCTGACGTATACATTGAGCTGCCTGCTGAGGGCTACCACTTATTTTCTGCTCTAAAAGCTGCAACATCTTCACCACGGTAATTAAGTCTGTTTCATTAATTCTCTTGTTAACTTAACATTTAATTTTATTTGAAGTGTAATTAGCTACATTTACTGTAATATTTGAAAATTTTGTCTTTATTTTAATATACATATATATATTGCTATAATACATTGGTTATACATTAGATTTACAAAGATGCTTATCCAGCTTTTATTTCCACAACCTTTTGTCATAGATGTATGCTTTCAATTGCAAAGTGTTTTAAGCAATGTATATACAGTAGATCCCCTTTTAACCGGCAACAATGGGCCTGTGTTGATTCTGGAGAAGAGATTTTTTTGAGTAATTGAATACAGATATATGTTATCTGTGATTTTAATGTTTCTAAAACTTAACATGCTCGTGTTTTGTGATATCATTTGTAGCAGTTGCAGCATGCAAAGTTAACCCGTAGTGTTTTTTCATCTGCTGGCCACAGTTAAATAAATAATATGGGAAATTGTTCAGATTATTTAAAATAAAAACACAGAACATGATTTTATGTTTCACAAAAGCAAAATTATACAACATTTTAAAATTACTATATTTATTATCACATGAAAATTATGTATTTCTTAGTACAATGGCATATAACTTTGAATGTTTCCCAGCTTACGAGATTGTCTTCATAGTTTTAAAAATTTTAATATGCATGCAATGAAGCTTTACCTTGTACCACATTTTAAATAATTAATCTTGCCTAATCCTGTACCAAATTTTAGATATTAGCATAGTTATATATAAATAATCAAAGTTAATTGTGTACATTTATGTAACCTAGCATTTGTTTCTAAATGAAAGAACATGTGTACTTTTGGAAAAGTACAGTGGGATGTGAAATGTAGTATAGTAGAAAGTGTGGAATAGTGTACAGTAGAAATCTGCTTAACCATTGAAGATGACAACAAGTGACTGGTGACTGGTCTTCTGTCATCTGTTACCTGTAATGAATTAATCACAAGATAAGTCAGTTAAAATTATTTGATTTTATTGGTGAACTCTGTTCTGATATCAGACATAGATGAACATTTCTCAGAAAATCTTAAGAAAGTCTGCAGCAGTTCACTGGTTTCTTTCTACCTAACTTTCTTGCTCTGCATCTCATCTTCATTTTTATTCTTCCCCTCTTCATCTTTCTCTTTTCTCAGTTCATGTCTGATTATTTTGTTATCATCTTGTGAGAGTGCATTGAGAATAGAAATGTCTATCCAAGCTTGCACCTCCTCTTCACTAACATTAATCTTCTCCAAACATGTAAGTAAATCCAAGGTGTCTGACATGGGTGCCAGATATATTTTAAAGCCAACAGAATCTTTGTCACTTAACTCGGCGTCAATTAACATGATCAGAGACTGCAGTTTATAGCAACAGTGGCATAAAGTAATATTCTTATTTTCTTCCTCGAAAAGAGACAAAGTGAGTCTAGCATTAAGTGTGAATTGTTTCTCAAAATTATGCATACTACTTTTAAAATTCACACATGGATGCATAATAGGGAATCAGTAGTTCATTTTCATATTTTGAATAATTCCTTGATTCACTAGTTGCATAAGCTATAAGGTATTTCTCCCACCTTCTTTGCATGCCTTCGTGGTGTAGTGGTCTGCATGCTTGATGCGTAACCGAGATGTCCGTGGTTCGATTCCTGGCAAAGGCGTTGCTCATTTTTCTCATCTTTTGCTTCTAAATAACTTAATGTCTCTATAAAGCTTGTTATATTGGGCAGCGTAACCATAATATAAATATTTTCATCATTTAAATCTTCAGACTGATAATCCATTACGTATTTTCTTATCTCGCATACTCTTTTATCTTATACTTTCTTTTCTAACATTAGAACTATGACTAAATTTTGGATTTAAATTTAGACTTGCAAAAGGGCTATTAGTTTGATGTTGCCAGTTAACTGGGTGCCTATTATAAGGTAGTCACTGTATGTGCATTTTGGCATTTTTTAAATTGAAAAAATATATATTTTTTAAAATATGAAATCTAAATTTTTGTATGTTTTTTTTGGCCCTTATATTTAGGAAAATTTTTTATTCATTATAAAAAGTAAAATGCAAAAAGTGTGATTCCCATATGACACAAATTGTACTGAGATATTAAGTTTTAAAACTGGAAACATAATATAGGGCCATACAGAAATTGAAGAGTGTTTTTATTGGTATATATAACTAAAAATAAAATATTAGTTTTGGGAAAGGTTTTTGATGTCAATAAATTAAGTGAAGAGCATCTGTATGATGATTATCATGAGTATTGATTAATATATACTCCCCCTCCCCCCAAAAAAAATCTTATTCACAGTATTTTACAGGATTTGTGTTCTAGAAAAAAAACTGGCAGACTTCAGTTTTGTCACGTAATGAACTGAAAATATTATTTTCGTGCATTAAAAATATATATTGTTAATATTTTTTTATTTGATTATTAGACTATGATTCTAAAGTAATAAAACAGCATGAGAATATTAAAAACATATTTCTAAGGTTTTAAAACTTCTAGTGTTTGTGTAAATTCTGAATATTACGTGTAAAAAAATTATACATTTCAGCTTGTTATACATTATTAAATCGCAAAAGAATAACATTGTTTGACATTTAAGGAAAAAAAAACAATCTTGAATTATTCATTTATCAACTGATGCTTCAAGGTACAGTGAAAATTATGTCAAAAATCACAAATTTTAAAATTCAGTATTTCTCAAAATTTTCATTATGTAGGAATCAAACCTTTTGTATTTTAAAAATACCTAAACATGAATATTTGCATCATATATAATGTTTCTGCAACTGGAAGTATACATCTACAACCAACGATTATGAAAATAAAGGCTGGGTAAGGACTCGTAAGGAAATGGTATGTACTGATACAAAGGTTGATGCAAAATATTTTACTGTAATGCTTTATTTTACTGTAATTATTTATTATATATTGCCATTCTGAAGTTAAGTTATTGCATTTTCATAAGTTGGGTTAAAAATTTTTTTTTAAATATCACAAAGCTATACATGCAGCTTAAAAAAATGTTTTCTTAGCAACAGTCATTTGTATGAGATTATATTCTTATTTGCTAATTTGTCATAACCTTTGGCTAATGGATTGTGGACATTTTGTAGAGATCATACTCATTTTTTGCATCACATCTCTAAATAATATAGTCAGATATGTAGTCTGCATAAAAATGTTCCATGATGATGTGATACTGAATTTTAAATTTACTCACTCCATGAACCTGCATGTTATCTGTTCATTACTGGATGTCACGTTCTTTTATGTCTTTCAAGTATTTTGAGAATGGTTTCACTATAAATTGACATAATAGACAAAATTAAAGTTTACAAATATATATTATTAGTATAATTCCTTAGAGGATTTGTCAATTTAAATATGAACTTGAGCAATTTTAGGTTGAGATTTTACTCTGGCTATTTGGACTTGTTATATTTCTGTGGAGTCTGTTGAGGAAAATATTGTCCTTTAGGATGTCTTGTTATAATTGATGATGAGAGGGTATCTTGTTAAGGAAGTTACTGAGATTATCTAATTTTATTAGAATATAGGAAGGTAACTTGTTATGAGTGCATTAATAAAATGTATTGTATTCTCTTTCAAGTAACTGACAAACATTGAAAAAAATTGAATCTCTCTCTTAGATGTCATTATTAAATTATGGAGATTTGTCATAAAGTATTGCCTTAGTGTCAGCTAGTCGCTTTTTATTGAAGAATATAAAATCATAATAATGGTTGTCACCAATGATCATTCAAAACTATTGTAATTCTAAGGGCTCTAAAAGATGGAACAGGTGTTTTGTGTATTTCAACAATTTAATTTTTTAAATACTTTAATATTAAATAGATATATGTTCTTTTAATGTACTTCAGCGTGTTTCTATATGTAAAAGTGTATATTTTTTATTACTTTTTTAATTAAGCATTTTAGCTTATTCATGCATTTTCTGTAGTATGCTATTTAAATTTCTTAGTAACCAGAATTCATTTCCAGGTTGAAAAAAGACAGAGTTTTCTTTCATTTATTTCTGGTTTCTGATACAACACTAGTATCTTAACCTTCCAAATTCAAGGGAGTACTTTAAATGCATGAACAGAAAGTTGATCCTTTGATGCACATTGAAAGTTATTATATCTTGTTGTAGTTAAAATATTTAAGCAGCTTAAAAGTTTTGATTCATCGTTAATATTATTGTTTTATTTAAATAATGTTTATAATCTTCAGTTACTTGCTTTGCCTTATCCTATCTAACACGCAAAATGAGAAAATAGTGTAAAGACTGTCCTGGAATTTTTAATTTTTGAAAAATTAGAGACTATCTTATCTATTTAGGGACTGTCCTATAACTAGTTTAAGTAATACTTGAAAAGATTTTTGTAATCTACATCAGGAAATGACTGCATATTTCAGGATGTATAACCAGAAGTACGTAACTATTATTTAACCCTTGAAATAGAATTTTTGTAGCCAATTTAAGTGTCTGTCTGATATGTGAAAAGGGCTTTGTAGGTTATCATAGCTGACAAGGTTAGAATTATAAATACTAGCACAATGTGGTTCAGAATAAAAGTATAATTAAAATTTAAATAATGTGAATAATATATTTTTTAATTAATCACAACATTCTAATTGTTACTAGAGTATTTTAGATCTTTTAAAATTTCAGCGTGGAAAACATTTCTGATATTACATTTTTGCGATATATATTAACTCATGCATATATAATCTTTTAAAGCATTTTAGTAAATTTAAATCATATTTTCCAATAAAAGTCCCATACTGAATGCCCTCTCCCCCTATTAATTGTATTAGTTTTTTTTTTTTAACAGAGTTAAAGGAAAAACAGCATTGGTCATATATATAGAATATAGAATTTTCAATGCAATAATCATTTTTTGATTAAATATAGATAATATTTTTCACTTAAATATAGAATTTTCAATGCAACAATCATTTTTTGTTATGATAGTAAGAACTCTGAAATATGGATGATGTACAGTTATAATTTCAGCAGAAAACTTATATTTTATTTCTTATATTTTTATTGTTAGACTGAGAATTCCATTTAATGAAGTTTAAATAAAATAATTTCTTTTAAAAGTGAATTTTTTCTTTTCTCCCCTTTCCTTTTTCTTTTTAAATTTTAAACTTATTGACATAGCTATTAATTCTACCAGATCCTGGGATCCTCCTTGCAATGATGGTTGTGGTCGGCATCATTCACTGAATCGTTACCTGAGTAGTGACTCTTTGATACTTCCTGATCAAGAAGAGAAATTAGAAGAATTGTATTCGGGAACAAATAGCTGTCTTCATCAAATGGGCAATGAAATCTTTATTGGAATGGTGACAATGCAGTATCAAGCTTGTCCTGTATGTCCCACTTTTATTGGTACGGTTTTCAGTCTATGTTACAGCAGCTGCTTTTGATTGTTTCTTTTGTCTGCTTCCAAATGAGAGAATCAGTATAATTGGATCAGCTCTCAAAAATTCATTTAATAATTCTCAATAACTTAAATCTATCTATACTGTCTATAATCCAGACTCTAAATAATATACTGAGGAGTTATAATTCATGTATTCCAGATAACTAATACAAGAAAGTTTCTAGTAATATACGAATTAACGCTTCATTGGTATTTAAAAAAAATATATATTTTTCACTTTTTTGTAATTAATTGTTTTAGTGCAGGATACATGATATACAACACACATGGTTAATGTTAGGTATGGATTAATGTTTTTCATATAATATACGCAGGGTTATCATTGTTTGCTTATATGATTTAAAGGTATGCAATAAAAAATTTGTTAAAAAAAATAGAAATATCTGTAGCATTGTATTTCGGTGTGTAGTGGATGTATTACAGAATACACCCAAATTTCAAACTTTCATTTGTTACAAGTTCTTCATGTTTTTAAATAAATTATTTATATAAAAGAAGAAGTGTTTACACTTTGAATGCTAAATAGAGCTGTCAAAGTCGACAAAAGACTACATTGTATATAGATTAAATATTAATTATCTGTTTATTTAGACTGTTTATTTCAAACAAATTTACTGGGATATAGAAATTGAGGTTTCCTTATTTTGCACTGATGCTGCTCCTTAAAATATACTAGCAAATTTTAGGAATTAAAATTATGGAAGAATTATATTTTTTGTGTTAAATCTGGAAAACACAATAATGCTTATTTTTCAAATCATAATTTTTTTAATATTGAAGGAATCACAATGCTATGAAACTGAAAGTTAGATAATTGACTGCAACACTTTAATTGTTTAATTTATGATTTGGAAACTAAAAATCTATGATATAAGCATTTATGATTATTTTAACATAATGCTTTTAAATTGAGTTAAAAGAAAGGCCTTTTTCTAAACTATTTTGCAGCTGCTGTTTAGTATAAAACAGTAGTTCCTTTCATGTTGATTTTTTTAGTAACAGTTGTATTGTTTTTATGTGTTAACTAATATGCCAGTGATTGTTCTATGCATGTCATAATTAAGAAAATTTTGAAAAAATTATTTCTTTATTTAGATTGCCTGTTATTTTATTAAAAATGTATTTTCTAAATTTGATCACCATTATAATACTAATAGTAATTAAATAGCATTTTAGGGAAGAATTTTTACGTTTCTGAACAAATCTGTTCTAATATGTACTTTTGAACAATATCAAAGTTCTTTGTTAAAAGTTTTTATTTGAAATCCTTGAAAAGACTTTAAAGTACTAATATGACAATTAAAGATTGGTTTAAAAAATTCATGAAAAATTGATGCATACTAAAAATATATAAGAGTATGATGATGAAGGTAATTTTGAATCATAGTATTATCATGTTAATTAATTTAGTAATATACTTAGTAATCACAAGTTGCTGTTTAAATTTTAATTTTTGTGATAATGGGGTAATAAATGAAGCAAAGTGCCTTTACAGTATATACAGTCTTTGAAACTTGTGTGTCAATTTCTGATTATGAGCAGAATATTTCTGAAAACTGAATCTTGAGTTCTATATGTCTAATATTGTAACAGTAATGTATAACCAAGATTAATAATAGTTGCTGTAATATCAAAAACATATTGTAATACCCATTGATGGTAATTTTTGGAAGGAAGATATTTCATGTCATTACATAACTTACATACATTACTTTCATGCCTATAACATGATTAATATGTTGATTGTGAATTAAATGTATAATGCAGGTGAAATACAGTGAGAGAAACTGACCAAAAAAATAATATATTTTACAACAGCTGCATATCCAGCATCTGACACTTATTCAAATCACTTTCGTTCCAAAACTGTTTGAGCTTATTCAGTGGCTGAGTTTAATGGATGGTGATTTGTGTAATTCAAATCGGGATGTCAGTTTTAAATTTTTCAAGTAAAATAAAGCTAACAAATAGTTCAATAAAATATCCTAAAATAATAATTAAAAATTAATGCTAAAATTAAACTATTTGTGCAAATTTGAAATTTATTTTCAAATTTTTTATAAAATATTTTTATAATTATGTTTTTGATGAAATTTTCTCTTTTACGAACATCTGTTCTATCTGTGTTCCATATTGTTCAGTAACATTTTTTCAATTGTTTTCTCAATTTTGTAAAATACTAGCAGTGTTTTTGATCAGCACCTTTCAGTTAAAGAGCTTTCTCTTAGATTTTGCAGTGTGTTTTTAGATTTGATTGATGTTGGCATGCCATGACTTTTTTTGTCAGTATCTGCATTTAACACTTTCATATTCAGCTTTTACACGTGTTTTTTCACTATTGGTGTGAACTGATGCATGCTCTAAAAATTAATTTTCGTAACTTTGCTCATTCATATCTGAAATATTAGCTATAATTTTCATTTTCTATAAGGCTTCTTCTGCATAAAAGCCACATTTTTGAAAACAGTTTTTGATTTATTTTAAGAGATGAACCCCCTGCATTGACTGTAATATGCATGGCATCTAACAGAGATCTTAACTTACTTTTTTCCTTTGAAATGCTTGTATTTTCACAGAATTCAGTCCTGTTCATCATTTGCTAGACATCTTTTCTGTAATGACATCTGAAAGTTTTTATAATAACCTGGTTTGAATTTTAGGGTTTTATTTGCAGGAAGAAATGCTAATGTTTTTCAGAAAAAGATCAGAGGTATGTGTACTGCAGAGTTATCTAATTAGCAAAGCTATTTTTTTTTTCATTTTTTAATTCACTGTTCCATTTCAGAAGAAAATTAGTAAAAATACTACTTGACATCTGTGAGTGCTTGTTGCTAGGTTAAGTTAAAAGTAAATTCTTGACTTCTTTCAAACATCAAAGTTTTCTTCTTTTCAATAAACAACACTTTCAACTTAATTGTTGGGTCTTTGTTGCCCATTAACAACAGAGTAACTTATTCCTTTAGTTTCTTAATCAGCTGCTATTTCACTTTTAAATTTTAATATGTGTTTTATAATGTTATGTAATGTAGTCCAGTTTTATCTGAATTAGAAATTTCATGTGGGTTGTTGCTTATTTAGCAACTCAAATCAAATGCCTTTTATCCAGTTAGCAACTGCATGATGATCTGCCTCTTCCTTCTTACCACTAAGTTTCTGATGAATGATGTTGGATTTCTCTTTCTCCAACTTGTGAGCCAATTCTGCCAGTTGATGATCTGTGATTTGATACAAATTCTTTCCTAACATTTATGAATTAGAAAAAGCTCTAGAAATGGAAAGACATTTTAGTTTTTAGCTTGAAACCATGCTAGAAAAGCAGTTTCAATGTTTCTCTGTTTTCTCTTTTTTCTTGCACTTTGAGACATTTATATTTTTTTATTAGTTCTTCATTAATTGTAACTCCCTGTTCAAGCAAATTGCACAGTGCTGCTTGGAAATTCACAGTTTAAATGTAGTTTTTCTCTGGCTACAATTACCAAGAACATTAAAATGTTTTAATAGTTTCTATCTGTCTCTCTCTCTCTTTTTTCCAGGCTTATTGCCCTCTTGCTTGGCATTTTCGACATTTTAAAAGTTAAGCACTCAACAAGTTAAAAAAATCTAATATGGCCACTACATGTCTTCTTTTTTACAGCCTGTTATATTATATACATATTTTGCTGCACTTTATTTAAAGTTTTCCTCTAATTATTCTAACTTAATTAACAAATCTCTCAGAGCAAGTTGAAAAATGACAAAAAAATTACCAATTTTGAAATTAAATATCCCTGTCAACTTTGTCATATAAGAGTCAGACTTCTTATAATTTTATTTTTTCATATTGAGTATAAAACTTTTCCAGATATAATCATAGGAACCGGTGGATCCCAGTAAAAGTTATATTTCATTAGTTGTCCAAACTTAATTTTCTTTTCAATTTGAATTTGCTAAAATATAAATATTTTCGTCATTGAAAGCACTTTTGTAATTGGAATTATATGACTAGGACCAACGATTGTGAAAATAAAGGCCAGATGAGGACTTTTAAGTTGGGTAAGAGGGTGAATATACATATATACATATTGCATGTATGCATACATATACATACATATTACATGTATGTATGTATCATAGCTGGTACATACATACATTCATATATGGAATGGGGGACATATATGGAAAGTGCACAACTAGATGTTATAGCAATCCCATATACAAAATTTCAATGTTCTATGGCTAATTATTTTGAAGTCATACATATATACGTATATACAGGTGCAAAGAAAAAATCCCTTTGGAATCGCTTTTTACAACCCATTTAAAAAAAATTCTGTATTCTGTCCATATGTACAGACACCTTGCAAAAAAACTTATCCAAATAAATTCTAGAATAGTAAAAAAAAAAAAGATATTTCTGTCGAAATATGATACTGCAAAATTTTCACTATTATTATATTTCCTTTACATCATAGAAGGAAGTAAAAATGCTTCTTCCAGTTGAAATTTCAAAACTAGATTTTCAGAAAAATGTAATTCTATTAGACTACTTTGTCTGTTTAGTCAATCTACCACTTCATGATTACCAGCATTCTTAGCTTTCCCTTCAGCCAACAGTTACTTCAGAGGTAGTTAATGTACAGTAACTCTAAGAAGCATCTCATAACTTTTGTTTTATAACTCTCTGTGAACATATTGTGTCTATCCCAAAGGAATGATTTTGATTGTGTGAACCTTAAAAGGTAGATTGCAGAAGTTATATTTCCACCTCCTATCCACTGGTATTTGAGGAAAAAAATACTCACTTATTTGCAGTGGCTCCAGAGAACTGTTTTTGTTAGCCTTAAGAATAGGAAATTCAGCCTTTTTGAAGACCAGACAAAAAACTCTAACAGAGTGTCACTTATACAGGGAAAAGCGAGTAAAGAAAAAATTTGGTGAAACCTGTTTTATTGAAGCACTACTAAATGATAAAGCTACAATCCACAGTACATTAAATGAATGAAATACAGAAAGCTTTGATAGGTAGCAGTAGGATATTCTGGCTCTGAAAAATCAGTCTCTTGACAATCCAAGTTTTATAATCAATAGAGATGAGTTTAATAAATAGTAATTTTCCATTAATTAATATTTGTTTTGGTTCCTGGAAATTTGAACATAATAAGTGGATGATTTTATTAACCAGTGAGTTTAGTAAGTTGTGGCTACTGTAGTGAATAAGTAAAAAATATTACTGAAAAAATTGTAGTTTGCATACCAAATATAAACCGATTGCAACAGTTTGCTTTCATATAAGCATATATAATTTGCTAATAAGTAAGTAATCTTCAAACCAAGCAAAGTGTAAACAATTTGGTTACTTTATTTCAAAATCTGTCTTTCAGATTTAAGAAATGTTGATACAACAAAAATAAGGCAGTGAAATTATTTGTATCAGTTATGTTATGAATGAAAACATATGCCTTAGGTTAAATATAAATGCAATGTAGTGCTCCTTTTTTTAGCTTTCCAGAATTTCAAAATGTTGTCAAATTGTGTCAGAAAGTTTATCTCTGGTAATCAAAAACTTAATTTTTTTTTGGATTAGATAAAGCTATACACTAGTTAATTTTACATAATGTGATTTCTTTTTAACTGTGCAAAATCAATAATATTTTATTGAAACCAGTCTGGAGTTAAAGTTGGAGACCTTTCTTATAGATTAAAGGTAGTGTACATTTTATAATAAATTATAGTGAAAAATAAAAAAAATCCAGTGAGCTAAATCCAACAAATAAATGAAGTTATCAGATGTAGGTTGTTATAAGTTAATTGGAATAGGAATGAGAAAAACCCATGTGTTGACGTTTCTGACTAGTTACTTACCATGGCAATGTATTTGTTGAAAGAAAAGATTACCAGTTTTTAGAAATGTTAAAATTCTAAACAATGATTTGTGTAAATGTCATAAAATTTTTCTTAAGTGCAGATAATGAGAAACTGCTTCAGCTAAGGCAGGGATTTCACATCCTTCATTATTTAACTTACAGATAAAGAAAGAAAATATCTCCCTCCCCCCTCCACCAAAAAAAAAATAAATAAAAGACAGAAATTTGTCTGGAAACACTATACGGGTGAAAAATCTACTGACATTTCTGGAATTATTTGAGAGTACAAGGCTGAAAAATGTGTGGATATGAAGGTTGCTATTTATATTTCTGGCCTTGGCAACAGTAAGTGTTGCTAGGTGACTTCAGATGATTCCAATCAAAAGTTTGAAATTTTTAACCATAACTTCTTCAGAACATTTTGCCATTTTAGTGTGATTTGTATTGTTTACAGTAAACTGAAAGATTCGTCTTAGGCAAAAAATCTCGTGAACATTTTCGCACAATTATTTTTCATAACTTTTGACATGGATTATCAAGACAAAAGAGTTTTATGAACCTAATTCTTTATACAGCAATAAAGTACCATCCTACAGCACTGTAAAAAACTGGTATAATGAATTTGGTCAATGTTCATTCAAGTACTAATTCTGTGAAGGTCGTGCAAAATCTGTTTTTTTGTCATAAAGTGCATGCTGTGCGTGAACTGATAAAGCAAGATCATTGTGTGACATATCGTGAGATTGAGGCATCTTTGGGCATTAGTATGACAAGCATCAATAACGTTGGATTAACGTTGTTAATTAAGTTGGATCCCACATATTCTCACAAATGCTCAAAAGAAGGCTCGTGTCGATTGGTGCAAGGAAATGTTGGGAAAATACATTCAAGGTGCATCAAAGGTTGTGTATAATATCTATGCAAGTGATGAATCTTGGATCTATGCATATGAGCCCGAAACAAAACAGCAGTCAACTGTATATGTCTTCCAAGACGAGCCTAATCAAACAGAATTTGTTCATGGAAGAAGCACATCAAAGCAAGTGGTTTTTTCTTTGAAATTACTGGCCATGTGCCAATAGTGGCATTAGAGCAACAGAGATGGTCAATTCTGAATGGTACTTGACCATTTTTTTGCCAGAAGTCATCGGAGAAATTTGAAAAAAGCAGAAGAGGTGAATCATTCTTCATCATGACAGTGCGAGCTCTTACACATTGTCTCAAACAAAGGAAATTTGACAGGCCAAAACATCGAATGGATGGGTCATCTGCCATCAGCCCTGATTTGGCACCTAATGAATTTTTTTATTCCCTTACATCAAAAATAGATTATGTGGTCAGCAATTTGCAACATCCAAAGAAGCAGTTGATGCATTCAAAATGCATGTTTTGGAGTTATCTCAATCGGACTGGAAAAAGTGCTTCAAATTTGGTTCAGATGCATGCAAAAGTGTATTGATCTTCATGGAGAATACTTTGAAAAACAAAAATAAAACCAATTTCGATCATAAACATTTGTTTTCTCATTATTAAGCCAGAAATATAAATAGCAACTCTTGTGTCCAGAACAATCTGAATGGAAAAGTAAAATATCCAAAATATAGGTGGAAGATTTTGCTCTGATTGACAGATGACTGATTTGAGAAATGAGGATAACTAGATGAAGCAGCACAGTGATACAATCTATATTTCTCACTAAATATATAGCTTCTAGTCTTCAGCTATTTGATTAAAGAATAAAGAAAGATTTATCAGAACTTTCAAATGGGATTCTGAAAAGCCATTATGTAGAAGGTTGTAGAGTCATTAGGTTATTTAGAAGCAGGAGGGATGAAAAATGAGCAGTGCCTTCATCGGGAATCGAACCATGGACTTCTCAGTTACGCGTTGAGTGTGCTTACCACTACACCACAAAGGCATGTGAAGAAGGTGGGAGAAATACCTTATATACTCCCCCTTGTAAAGGACGACTGGGCTTTTGGGGACCCAATTGTGAAATCTCAGTGGTGGAGAATCATCATCCACCACCTCTTTTAGTTTGAGCGCCAGTGTAGAGTCATTAGGTTATTTAGAAGCAGGAAAGATGAAAAAGGAGCAATAATAATAATAATAATAAACAGAAGTTAGTAAAGTAATGGATTCTCTTAAGAAATTTGCAAGATATATCAAATTTTCCTGAAGTGAAGGAAGAAAATTAGTCATTATTCTTTAGAGTGCATTTCACATAATAAACATTTGCCAATAATATGATGAAGAAATGTTAAAGAAGGAGTTACAAATATGATTATTATGTTGAAAGAATTGCAGATTCTAAATAAGTTGGATGCTGATTCAGATGTTTATACAGGGAACTTCAGTTGCTGAGTCATACATATAAAATTTTTTAAAGAATTTTGAAGCTGAAAGGGGAACTTCATTGAGTGTACGCTGTTTTATTTTATGTTATTTATTTAAATTGGGAGTAATTAAATTTGTGCCATTTTTAAATTAAATAAAAATGTAATTATGTGGATTTTTCAAATTTTTGAACGTGATCAAATAAAATTAAAATGAATTGATTACATTAAGTATCAGAGACTGTATCTGGTGCTCTAATAACAAACTGTATACAATTATACTCTTCTATAAGATTTTTCATGTCTTTATTAAGTTAAATTTGATGTTTAAAACTGAATGGAGAAATTAATTAATGAAAATATGGGAAAAAATAGTGTATGAATGGTATTTCAAGTGACATGCATTTTTTGTAAAGTGCAGTAAAAGCTCGACCATCCAGAATCTTCAGAAAATGCTGAATTCCGAATAACTGAGCATATAAAAAATGGAATTCGCATGAGCCAAATCAAGAGGAGAAATTTTCTCTCTAAAATTATAACGATATTAATTGTTACTCAAATGCCAAAAGCCTACATTTAAAATAATGTGAGATTTAAAAAAAAAGCAACACATTTTGCAGACCTTAAACATGAAAGTAAAACATCTCATCCTATTTTAAAATCCTGACAAACATGAAAATTGGTGTAAATGTTGCCAATCATCTTAGTAGAAGTTTAAACAGACAGACTGCTCTTTAGTTAGTTAGATAACAAAGAGATGCAAATTACACATGTAGCATGTAAAAAGTTAAATCATTTATTATAATTTTTCACATTATATCCCCATTGTTTATCTATTTTCAAA
Source organism: Stegodyphus mimosarum (assembly GCA_000611955.2). Taxonomy (NCBI): domain Eukaryota; kingdom Metazoa; phylum Arthropoda; class Arachnida; order Araneae; family Eresidae; genus Stegodyphus; species Stegodyphus mimosarum. The sequence goes on along the minus strand of KK120694.1, from coordinate 1,163,167 downwards.
ACTGTGTGGCTTGGCTTTTTTTGATGTCAATATCCTGTAACTTTGAAAATAGTACCCTTCATACAGTTCCAAATATTAGCTATTTTCTTTTAAATGTGGGAGAAAAACTTATATCTTTCTTTACAAAAGTTAAACTGTTTCGTCAAGAATTGATCAAATTTACATTAAACCAAAATGAATTTCTTAGTGTTGTCTTGCAACATCATATTTATTCATTATTGGCACTAACTCACATTATTTGGTTTGAATGTATATGTGTTAATAATATTATAAGCTCTATAATGATATTACAGTTCACTTATTTACTAAAAGCTTTTTGGGTAAAAAAATTTTCTTAAAATTCTAAAATATTCCTGTTACTCGAGCTTTCCATTTAGATGAATCTGGGATAATCGGGCTTTTACTGTAGAACTTGTTTTATGTTTATGTTTTATGTGGGATTATTTAATTTTAGGACTTTGTACAGTTGATAGAACAATTAGATAAGGCATGTATACGTTTTGTGCATTTTTCTAAGGAAAATGAACTTCGAAGTAGGGTGAGTTCTTGAATTTTGTGTTCTGATGAAATTAAATTATTAGTGCTTTTGCATCATATTGCCTTAATAATTGGTAATCTGCTTATGAAACACTGTGAATATTATAATTAGAATTTATTTCTTATTATTATTTATATTTATAAGAATTAGAGTAGAATTCTTTGGGACATTCGCATACCGAGGGCTGCATGGATTAGTGAATTTTGCAGATTAAAGGCCATGTGTTTTCCAACTTTGTTTATATTTTCCCCTTTCCAACTTGTATGTTAAACATGGATTATTTGCACATAAATAACAAAAACAAAAAAAGATTTATTTTATATAAAACAATTATATATTTAAATATAATTATGTACATACAATAGTATTATGATTACTTTTACATTTTTGGAACATCATTTCTATTGTTACTTATTTTAATACTCTAGGTTTCTCTTTTATTACTTGTTCCTGAAATCTACAAATATCATACAACTGTAATCATTTCCCAGCATGTTGCAAAATTTAGTTTTTGTAGAAAGTTTATTGAAAGATATTGTTGGCCTAATGCTACATTCTCAAAGTAATTTTTCTTTCCTCATTATCATGCTGAGTAACTGAATTTTTACCAGCTGGCTTAATATACTTGAAATAATTCATCAACATTTAACTATATTGTATGGAAATCATCTAGTCTAAATTATTATCTGCCCTTAAAAGTTTGGGCAAATCTACAGCTTAATTTTTGATAAATAAAAGCAGATCTGTTGTTTCTTGTTTTGCATGTAACTTAAGATCTGAAAGTGTGCAATATCACTTTAAGTTTCAATAAAGAGCTTCAACAGCCACACAGTAGTAATTTAGAAGGCATTTTTTCAAGAAATTAATGAATTTGCTAATGTACAGAGTTATGATGATAGAATTCAAACTCAAATCTAAGTAGTGCAAGAAAAGAACATAGTAAAGAGAACGGCATAACTAATAGGAAAATTTTATTAAGAATAAGAGAAATTTTGCTCCTTTTATGAAAATATATTGAAGCATATGGCATAAACAAAACTGCATATGTCATCAGGGAGATTGCTATCAAACTAATTTTCATGTTCTTAAATTAAGGCAGAAATACATACAAATACTGTTTTTCAAATACCTACCCCATGGGTAATGTTTTCCCTAAAGTGAATCCCTATGCATTTCATTCCATGTATGTACAGCAAAGTTTCCTCCAAGTTGTGCAGGTGTGCATATGCATGCTTTTAAAAAAGTCAGTACACAAAGATAATTAACAAGCACTTACACAAACATGTCATTAATCAAAATAACAGTAATAATAATAATTACAATTTCACATAATTTTTAAAATAAATAATATTAAATTTGTTCATTGTATATTCATTGATATTTAATATATGAGCATGCATATATACACCATACAACTATAGGAAATGGTTTTGGTGCACTTGCGCTGTCTCCTAATGTGATAAATAAAGTGCACATTGTTAAAGAGCAGCTGGCATGTGGTGTGCTTTGTGCAAGTGTGGCTAACAATGCATGTGTTTATGCATTATACTGTATGCCATATATTTGTGTATAAACTGTGGAAAGCTTCATAAAAAGAAGGAAAAAAGCAAATGATTTTTAAATTGGGTAGCTTAATGAAATAGTCGAAACAGAGACACCAAACAATAAAAATATTTTGTGTTTTCTTCACAGGAAACATTTTTATACAAGGAAGAAATGGAATTATTTGGATTTGTTGTTGTGATGGACACGCCAATAATGATTTCGTTAGTGGGAAAAAATAAATAGATAATTGGAAACTGGATTTTTTAAAATGGCATTTAAATAGTAAATTCATGTGTAATTAATACTATGTCTTAATTTTGTTGCACTAAATCATTCTTAATTTAGTGTAACAAAATTAAGAAATACAAATCTTTTGCTACCGACAACATGATTAGTTCATTTGTTAAAGGAGACCTTGGATGAATGTTGAAAGAAGTAAAAATATTAAATCATAATGTATTATTAGCAATTAAAATTATCATTTCATTGCATTCTGTCCTGGATATAAATGACCATATGAAAAAATATGAAAAAATTTTAAAAAATCAGTGTAGTAAGACTTATGTTTTAAAGTGTTTAAAAATTATTATTTTTTTTATGTTCAAAAACTAAGATGATAAAATAACTCAAGGCATGTAATTTTCACACTTTAATTGTTGATGGAAGTATTGACATTTTTATCACCAGATGTTTAATACTATACTATACTATACTATAATAATACTATGTATAATAACAACACTAATAAAAAATTGCTATTATGCATGAAGGAAAAAGCTAAATAACATTGGTCAGCATGATTTTTGATGTGTCTATATTTTGCATTTTTTCTAGGGATATTTTTCATGCTGATTTCAGAAATATAGATATTTTTCATGCTGATTTCAGAAATATAGATATTTTTCTCTATCATATAAGTTTTTTTTATTAAATGATTTATATGGAAAATATGCATTTGCGATTAATTTTCTTTCTAATAAATGGTAGCAATTAGAATAGTTTAATAATGTGACTCTTTTAAATTATCATTTTTTTCCCTTTGCTGTAAATTAATCATTTGTTATGTAGTTATTTTCAGTGCTTTTAATTAGTATTTTATGAAGTATGGTTTCCTGTAAATGTGTAAATGATGCCAATATATTCTGTTATATTTGTGGAAACTATGCACCAGTAAAACAAAGCCAAAATATGACAGATTTTGTTAAAAAGGCATATTTTGGAATTAAATTAGTCGATTAAGATAAGCCAAGGCTTCGCATAAAGTGTGTCGAACTTGCGTTGAAGCTTTGTGCCTTTTGAGTAAAAGTAAGAAATATTCAATGCCTTTTGCAATTCCAATGGTATGAAGAGAACAAAAGAATCATTATGATGATTGCTATTTTTGTGTGATAGATGTTACTGGTTATAATGCAAAAAATAAAAGAATTAACTGTTTAATTGTATATCTAAACCTACCTTCAGCAGTAAGACTTATAGGTCATAATGCAAATTTTTCTATTCCTCATCCTCAAGCTAATATGGAAAATATAAGTGATATAGAAATTATTCAGATTTGCAAGTAATCGAAGAAGAAGAAGATCTGTATACCTGAAACAAATGAAACTATACCAATATTATTTAAGCAAAGTAAGCTTAGTGATATAATAAGAGAGCTAAACTTGCCAAAGGAAAATCCTGAACTTCGTGGTTCATGCCTTCTAAAAATTTACTAGTACAACAAATACAGTTTTCATAGTATAGGCACAGTGAAAAAGAATTGGTATCATAGTTTAATACGTTCAACTAATTTTGTAACATGCATTGTGTAAGAGTAATATATGGAAGTTTATTTTTATGTTCTTTCTATTCAATTGTATGTCTTATATAATATACCAAATCTATTGATATATTTATAAATCTATTTCTATACTTAATAAAACGTATTAAATATATTTTTTGTTTTTGTGCAATTTATTTATAACTTGTATCACTAGATAAATTCATTAATATAAGGTAAAATAGAAGTATTTGTGAAACTATAAAAGCTCTCAATTTGCAAAAAATCCTGCCATGATACAAAAATTCAGATTGCATTTTTGAAATTGCCATTGTAAAAATATATAAAATTATGTATTAAGTTTAGAACATTAAAAAAAATTTTTTTTTGTAATGTAGGCCAGTGTAATTTCATTAATAATATAAATTTACTTTTTTAACAAAAATATGTTATTAATATAATGTACTTCTGTTAAAAAATTCATTTGCATATACATATGAAAAAATTGCTGATGGATTTGCCATCATGTTGAATTTTCGGAATAATCAAAGCTTTATTTGTATCCATCCAAAAATGTGCACAGACTGCAGGCATTTTCAGAGTGTTCACAGATTATCAAAATTTTATCACATAATTTTATTTGATAAATATAAAATTTTCCCATCTACTTTTTAGCATTTACAATCAGACTTATTTATTGACTTATTTACAGACTTATTTATTGAAAAGCATTCCCAGCTGGATTTAAAAAATGAAATTCATTATTGTATTGGAAAAAAAATTAGTTTTAATGCATATTAAATTGAAATTGAAAGAATTCATTTTTACCTGTGAAATAAATTTAAATAAAATTTTCCTTAACAAAATAGAATTCTTCATGAACTTGTAAATACTTCTGACAATATCAACATAACTGCATTAATGATACAGTTAAACTCCAGTATAATAAACTTCAAATGACTGAAGTTTGATTTTTGATTTGACTGTACATGATTTGATGAGAAAAGTAAACTCTCTCACAGAAATATAAAAAACAGTATTTTGATATTTGTATGTAAATGAATAATAAAAAATATTGATAAGTTTAACTTTTGCTTAAGATATATATGGTTGTAAGGAATGATTCAGTAACTTTTTTAAGGAATATTTTATGTCTTTCAAAAGACCTAAAGAAGCAAAATCCCTGTTCAAAGGATAGAACTTGAATAGCATTTATATTGGGGGGGGAGGGAAACATACTATCAGCTTTGATGAGAGCTCTGTCTGACAAATCATTCAAAGAATTTGAATAGAAGCAAAGAATACGTTTATGTTCTTTTGTTTCACATACACTAAAAACAAAGAATACCATATGGTGTCACATGATTTGCTTCTTGTGTCTTTTTCTCCGAGATGGAATGTTTCACCTGTTTCACGGTCTTTGCTTAGAATACAGAGAAACTTCGGGTTGAACATAAAAGAAAAGCAGTGTAAAGATGTTTTCTTTTTGGAATGCAATGTGAATCCTAGCATCTGAAATGTTGATGATTTTTAGTGTTGGTAATTGTTTTTGTTAAAATTTGCTGAAATTCTGGAAAAAATATTAAGAGGTTTCAACCAAAGATATCCATAAAGTTCATTATATCTGAGTTTCTTACCTTTGAAAATTTGCTATAGCAGTATGGGGGGGGTGGAAAAGAAGGTTTATTCATTATAAGCTGGGTTTATTATAGTGAGATCTGAATGCACATTTATGACTGTATTAATAATTGAGTTTCTTTCAAAAAGTTCGTATACCAACTTCTTTGTGCTACATACATTTAATATTATGTCTCTTTTCCCTTAAAGTGGCACATCTTTCATTTTTGCTGTCATTTGGTATTTTTTGATTTCTTTTTTAGTTATTTTAATTCTTTTTAGAAATTATGTGATATATTTTTTAAATAGGTTTTTTCAGAAAAAATGGGTTTGGAATCTGGATGGAACTGTCACATATCGCTTCTTAGTGATGATACATCGTGAGTTCTTTTCTCTTTAAGCTCATTCAGTTTAATTTTTATTCTTTTTCTTTGTGGTCTAGCAAAAGATGTAGGTAAATTTTATGTAAGTTTGGCAACAGTTGACGATTTAAAATAATTTTTAAAATCCTGCTATTATTGAAAATACTAATCAAGAATTGTCTTGTCTAAAAAAATAATAATAAATAAATAAAAAAATAAATGTGTGCATATTTTTAATTTTTTAAGTAATTTTGTTTTTAAAATTGAATATTCTATTATAGCTCCAAGAATCAAAAGGATGATCATGCAGTTTCTCCATTAACATTTACACGTAATTATGTTTTCCCAGGAACTTTAGAAGATTCAAACACTGTTGAAGCTCGAAGTGAAGTAAGATACTTTTTGATAAATGGAATTTAGTAAGAAAAGTTCTTGTTTTTGTTTGAGTATTTAGCTATATTTATTAATGCTGTATATAATATCAAAATAAGATGCTTCTCATAATGCATTTTATGAAAACAGTTTTGGCACTAAAGTGTAAATATAAAATCTAACTTTTTATGTGATTCCTGTAACAAATTTTCTGTTAATAATATAGCCAACATGCTTTAATAAATTAAATGCAAAATGTCCCATATGCTTACATGCATAATTTACTGAGATATTCAAGAATGAATTTATTGCTATAGATCTTTCTTAAGTTTTTATTAGTGTGGAGGGGATATGGGCAATTTTGTGCCAAATTTAACAAGCAGCTATAGGACAAAAGTTGCTAGTTGTGCAGATTAATGCATTCAGATTGGGTGAACTATCTTTTGATATTAAATCTGTTCCATCAAATATTTGTTAAACATGTCTATGAATTTTCTCTGAAGTTATGGAGAGTTTTATATTTAATTTAAAGAATAATGACTCTTTTACTAATAAGTGGAATTTCATCTTAATTGGGACATATATAAATTTAGATTTTATATTTGCTGAAACTACCTAGCTTCATTGCTCAAAATATTTTCTTAAAATTCTCTGCTTTATTTTTTTTTGGGGGGGGGGAAACGTTATGACTACAAGTATGTGTTTAGAATGAAAATGTGAGGAAATAAAATTGATAGTCACTTTTTTGAGAAGCCTGTACTCAGTGGTTACCCTTTATTACCTTCAAAACCCTTTATTATTATTTTTTTTTTTCTGTTTTGCGTGTTAAATTATACTATGTTAAGAAATAATAATAATGTATAATTTAGTTTATAAATTTCTGCAACACAGTGTTTTTTATTGCCATTCAGAGTTAATGCTTTCTCACATTTTGCTGTGCTGTAAAGTTTCATTTCTATGTGTAGTTATTTTAACACACAGTTAAACTTCTTATTTTTGCTTTAGTTTTAGAAACACTTTATTTATTGAGCCACTTGTTCTTTTCATTTACTTGTTTATTTATTCCAAGAAAAACATGTTACTTATGTGACCTCTATGATTAATATTTTCAATTCTTATGGATTTTTTGAAAATTTTTAAAAAATCATTTAATTGAATTATATTCCGGTTGAACTAGTGTAACATTAGGGAAAAAAATGGAGATTGCAGTAACACTTCTACATAATTTTTTTAACAGTCTAATTTGTCATCACACAGTTCATCGTTTACAATTTAGCATTAAATTATTTTTTAAAAAATATTAATGAAGTTAAACATTGAAATTGAAAATATTGATATTTTGATATATTTCTTAATTATATGCTTTTATCATCGATTTAAAAAAAAATCAATATTAAATGTTGAAATATTAAAAAATCGGCCATGTGCTCGGATCGCAATGGGCAGCATGCAGTGTACAAATGGGCTTTTGCTGCTTGCAATATTTATCTAAACTTCTTGAAAAATTAAAAATTTGCACACATGTTTTTATAGTTTCATTAGAAAAGAGAATTTTTGATTAGAGATTTCAATAATAACAACATTTTAAAAATTTTAAATTATCAACTGTTGCCAAACTTACACAAAATTTATCTATACCTTTATGCAAGCATTTTGCACTGAACGATAAATATAAGGGTTTTTTAAACAACCTCCTAAATTAGGTATTTTTAAAAGACTAGCATTGATGATGGGTATCTTATAATTATCACACATATCAGGATCTTTACAAAATTACACTGTTAATAATTTAGGAATAAAAACTATTATGAATTTTCCATAACCATTACTGGATTGTAATCTATTATGGAATTAGAGATATGACAGAAATTGAAATGAAAAAGGCTAAGTTTGTATTGCACGCTGCTTAATGTGAGTAAGCAAAAGTGAAAGACTGAATCTTATGATTAATTGAGTATCACGCATTTGTGTATTACAGGTATACCAGTCTTTGGCATATATTTTATTAGTATATATTATACTTGCATGTGTATCACATGAGCTATATCAGGCTTTAGTATATTACATGTTGGAGCTGTAAATGCATGTATATGATTCTTGTGTGTATCTTTATTAAAAACTGATGTGATAAATATACTTACCATGTTATTTCAAAAAGCACAAAAGGTTATTAAAAATACAGAAAAAGAGTGAAAACTGAACATGTTTACTTGTTTCAAAATTTAAGTCATATGTTGTATTCTGTGCAGTTGGGATTTTTCATTTACTCATGCTGTTGTAAATGTTACATGTGATCTAATAAACACCAGGACTGCATGAAAATAAAATATGCTTCAAAGGCAGTATTATGATTTTTCATAAAAATTGCAACAATTCACTTATAAATGCAAAGCTTTAATTTTCATCATTTCTGGTGAACACAATATATTCCAACTGCATATGCTAATCATGTGAGTTCTGTATTTCATTTAATGTTTCTTGATTCTGCCATAGCCAAAAACATTGCATGAAAAAGGAGTAAAGGAACTGCAGTGGTTAAATGCATGGCAGATTCTACATGAATCAATTGTGCATATGTTACAGAATGAGTCATTTGCATTAGCTACTTATGATAGTTCAGATTATAGCATGAGTATGGTAAAATTGTATCCTGTTATTTTTTCATACTATAACAGTAGTGAAGGCTTGAATATGCTCATCATAATTGTTGTTAATGGAATTCATTGATAATTCTGGGCAAGGTTCTTTCAGCGCTGTGGACATCAGTTTTACTCAGTGCCTACTTTGGGATAATTGTATTGCCTTCATTTGTGATTAAATAGTCACCATGTTGCACAGTGTAAAAAGCATTGCAGGTCTTCTAAACTCAACCTTGTATACTTCTGCAACTATTTTTTTTTTTATTTTTTTGCTATTTTCTTCACATAGCTACTCAAAATTTCTCATGTCAGCTCATGGACTTAAAGATTGAATAGCTTTTGATCTGACTGTATTATTTTCTTCAGAAAAACTACAAACATAAAAATTCTTTCAAACTGGGCTTAGCTGTATGTGGAACTAAACCTTACAAAATTTTGGAATACATGAATTTATAATTGATAGTTTGAAGTTATAGAACAGGATAATTGATCAGTTTGAAGCTGTAGAACATTTCTTTTCTAATGAAAATACTGATTTTGTCATTTTACAGTTTCTTAACATTAAGTCACAGATAGAAAATCCTGCATGTAAGGTTTACCATCTGTTCTTCAATAATACCCTTCAACTTTCTGTTTCCACTGATGTCATTCTTATACAAGATGCTCTCTCAAGTATGGGCTCTCCAGAGGAAGTTTGTTATTATGTTCACAATTTAATAGTAATATTTGTTAAATCTGCAACTTTTAAGGCCAATGCTGATGATGCATCAATTTTTGACATGGACTTCCATAGCAGGAAAAACCAGAATAATGATCCTGACTTAGTAATTGGTCCTAGGACTACAGCTTACCTTCTCTGGGGGGTGGGAGGAGAATTTACTGCGTCACAGATAAGCCAGTTTTATTCCTATGTAAGGGAATTTTACAAAGCAGGCTGTGAATATATCCTCAAGGAAATGCATATCAACAGAGAGTTTCTGAAGTATGCAAAAATTGTGAATATATCTCTGAGAAAGGAAGTCTTCATTTTCTTCTGTTTAATATATTATTACCCTGAAGAGTGGATTATAACAAACATGCTATAAAGTTGAACTTAACAGTTAGGAAGAGTAAGATGGGGAAATATATTGTTATTTATTATTATTTTTTATGCAAAATTATAAATGTTATGCCTTTTATGTGATGCTACTTTTATGTGATGCTATCCAGTTATGCTACTGAATCCCTTCCAGGGGAATGCTGAAGTATTGAGATCATAATTCAGTTAAATATTACTTATAGCTTGCCTTAAAAATTATCTTATCTGTTTTAATTAAAAAAAATTCTCAATGTTGTTATGAATCTACAATTAATTCTGTGTTAAAATCAAAAGAATATGAAGATTAGTGATTGAAAGTAAGAATAAATTTTGTGTGCTATTGTGAGAAAAATTACTGAACTGCCTCACAAAATCTTTACAAAATAGATGATTGCAGCAAAGTAATTATAAAATAAAATAAAATAAAAAGTGTAATCGTCTAATATGTAATCTGCTGCTTTTAGTAAGACATTTATTTCTTAGATGGTGCCTCTAAAATTTTGTTTTTAAATTCAAACATGAAATAAAATGGTGGGGAAAATTTTTTAAAACAATAACTAATTTTCGTGCTGCCATATTGAAAAATAGCTTACTAACTAAAAGTGGTAGATCCCATACTACATGATTACCAGAGGAAAATTATGAAGTATTTAACAATAGAGAATTAAAAGCAATTTTTAATATTTGTTATTCAGAAAACATGGAACTTGAAAGAAGTAACATGCTTTTGGAGGGAATAAGGAAAAAAGACAAATTCATTACATTTCATACTCGAGCCTGAACAAAATGAATGATTTTCAGTATTTTGTTCACTAGAAAGCAATATACTTCTAATAATGTAAAGAAAATTAATGTCCTGGAGATTATTGCTATTAATGGTGTTAAAGCTGAATGAGTTTTGAGTTTGATGGACAATATTTCCACAAAAGGAAGATCTTTGACTGTGCAGCATATTTCAGATTTAATGACGATATCTTTAAATGGAAATTCTTTAAGAGAATTTAATCTTAAACAGTATGGGGTGGATTGAAAAATAATTGCTTGGTTTTAGAACCTAGTAGAAAATTAAATTATGTGAAAAGTAATGTACGATAACTCCTGGCATAAATTGTGCTATGTAATTAAATTTGCTCATTTTTTTATTTTATTTCTGTCATTTTTGTCATTTAACTTTATTTATTTTTATTTGAAAGACTTTTTTTTTGTCTATGTATTGTTATTTGTGTTTTCTGTTTTTATAAAAAGTGAGACATTTAATTAGAATTTGGTATTCTGTTTTATGAGATAAAATGCAAACCTTTTGTTAAAATTTTCATGGCTTACCACTGCATGCACTTCATTCATAATATCAAATTAAAGTAATCTTATTTCATATTTTTCATTTAATTTCTGAAAATCATTTCTGTAGCATGCTGTAATTTAAGTAATGAAATGTGTTGTAGGTTCCAACTCGTCATGCTAGTGCACCAAGTGTTTTAAATTTGGAGTCAAATGCTGTGAAACATGAGGAACTCAGTCTGCATTCCAAAAGTGAAGATTCGGCATCACTTTACATATCTAACAGGTAATGCTAATGTCATTTGCCAAGAGTTTAATGTCTATATTCATTATACACATTAAACACATTATACACATTAAACTCTTGGCCAAGAGTTTAATGTGTATATTTTTACTTTCTGTAAAATTATTAACAGATAGAAAGAGTAAAAAAATGCTATAAGGTTATTTATTTCACCATTCTATATATTTTTTTTTCTATTCCTTAAAAGTTCTAGATAAAATAAAAAAATTCTATTATTGTGTGTACGTAATTTATGTGTCCTTTTTTAATAAAATAAAAATAAAAATAAAAAAAATTGACAGATTGCAATTTCTTTCTATTTGATATGTTAGAACTGCAATCTTATCTAAAACTAGAAACTGTCAAAATGTGAACCAAATATAAAGAATTATAAATACCCAGTTATTATGATTGGTATAACATATCATAGAAACAAATTTTTCTGAATGTACGGCAAGAAAAATAAAAGTTCTTATTTATATTTGTATGCAACCACATTAACTACATGTGACATTCATATTGTGCATGTGACATTCATATTGTGCATGTGACATTCTTATTAATTTACTTCAATTTTTTCTTTTCGTGAATTCTTTTAAAATGATGTAAATAAAAGATTGTGTGATTCTAAGAGTATCTAATTGTGGCTCACGAAGCTTCCTGAATTCAAACATGCAGCTGATACTGTTCTGAATTTTGGCCATTTGTGCTGTATATTCTTATAACAGAGTGTTTAAGAACTTCTGCTGAATTGTGTACAGTGTCTACAGGATCTGGCATTTTTCACATTTTCATGTTATGAATATAATTAATTTGCATCTGCTAGTATTGGCTTTCTTAGTAAATTATTTTTGCACCCAATTTTAATTTTACTGAAGTGTGTGATACTTATATCTCATTTTTCTTATTTTTAATTATTTGTATGTTGTTCAAAATTGTTATGTGGAAACCTTTCCATAGAATATAAGTCTGACAGGATTCAAATTTAAATAAGTGATTTGTATGATTCTTTTGTAAAAACTGAAATTATTATATTATTCAAATTCTTAATGATTTGCAGCAAGCTTTTGTCAATTTCTGTGCTTTGAATTTCTTTTAAAATGCTGAACAAAATGATTTTGTTCAGTTGAGGTATAACTTAAAAGTTAAAAATTAACATAAAGTAACTATGATTCTTTCGTGTTTTGTATTTACTGGCTGGAATTTATCTTTTAAATCATAGCTTATAAATGCTGTTTCAGAATACATTTAGGAACCGATTATCTATTCCACAGTGGTGATCAAGAATTTTCAAATAAAAAGTCTGTGTCATCTGTTCAAGATATATTTGTTATTGATGAAGGCAACCTTTCCCATTCTCCAAGCCATGTGACAGAAAGCACAGATCAAAGTGCACCTGTTACTTTTGATATGTCCAACAGGGTAACTTTTATATTTTTAATTCTAATAACCTGTTAAAGAATATAAGTTTTATCAAAGAAATCAATCTAACAAATTAGGAAAAATATTACTAAAATTAAGAGTTTAAATTAACTTAGATGTTAATAACTGAGAAAATTGAACCAACTGTTGTCTGGTATAGATGTTATTTCAAAAGATTGTGCATTTTAAGAGACAAAACAGCCATCAAAACTAACTCTTCAGATTAC